>PVJH01036952.1:0-18111 GCA_004026705.1 Nesogale talazaci | reverse complement strand
TTGTTGTTGTTGTTGTTGTTGTTGTTTTTTGCAGGGCTGAGAATTAAGTGGAAATCTAATGAGGTGATTTTTTTTTTCCTTCCCAGATAAAAGCGATTTCTATTATCAAGACAGAGATCCCATGAGAGTCTCCATCAGCCGAGAACACAGTTTACTTGATAGCTCTGTGGACCTTAAGGCTATTGGTCATCATCAACCAGGTACCCAGAAGAATGTCTACAGTGATGATTATGATGGAGCAGGTGAGCGATCAGTGAATGGCAAATGAGATTGCTGTGCACAAGGGTTCATTCAAAAAAAGATAGCATGATTTTATTTACCACTGCATGGTAAATGAGCTCAAGGGTTATTGGTAGGGGAACACTGATGGTGGCACCCATGCTGTATGCTTCTGTGCCAAAAGTTTTTCCATGCCAGGGGGTCCTGATTTTCTAAAAAAGGTATAATAGGCTAAATAAGTTTGGTAACCTATGTTCTATTCAGTTGATAAAATAAATGAGAAGAATAATTTCATTTGTATAGAAACCTATCTGAAATGAGAATCACTAAAGTATTCTTACAGGCTTACTTTTGAGTGAGCTTTTTAAAAAAAATTTTTTTTTGAGCGAGCTTTAAGTTATATTTTATACTCTCATGTTTTAGAGCTGTTTAATCAGTGACATGTGTTATTTTCATATAAGGGCAAATGAAAGAAATTAGCTTATTTAGAAAATATTTCATTTTAGGGTTTTTTTTTTTTTGGCATCACTGCCCTCTGGTGGTCATGGGAGCTAACAAGCCCTGCTCCTGAGAGTCACTGCTGGATTTGAACCTCCCAAGTCCGTGGGCCACAGTCCTGCCTCAACCTCTTACACCACCAAGGCTCAGCCTGAAAATATTTCATTTTTGAATGGTTGAATAAGTACTAGGAGAAAATACATGAGTCAGTGAGTTTTATACAATTAGTAGCCTTTACATATTTTGTGTTCAGACCTGTTAAAATCCACATTTAATTAAATACTATTAAATATTATTTTAAATTCTATCTGGCATTTTAAATAAACTTGAGCTGAGCCCCGGTGGCGTAGTGGTTGAGTGTGGGGCTGCGGCCGACAGGCTTGGCACTTCAAATCCAGCAGTGCCTCTGCAGGAGCAAGGCTGGGTAGCTCCCACGACCACCAGAGGGCAGTGATGCCCCCCCCCCCCCCCAAAAAAAAAGTGCTTATTTAATTAGCTGCCCTAGACATAGAATATTGCTTGCTGACCCTCTGGGGCAGGTTTAGTGTGGCTTCATGGGTTCTAAGGCACTCAGTAAGTAAGTGACTTTTCCATCCAGATTCTATTTTAATTGTAATATAACTACTTGAATAATTATTATTTAGTTTGTAACTAATTTAATAGAATGAAAAATGAAGGCAAATTTTCTAGGATTTATAGAAAAAATGGACTCATTTTTATAATAGTCTTAAAAAGTTCTAAATGGCACACTTTCTATTGAATTATAATAAACAGTTTAAAGTAAAACTGTTACATTCTTCTTTGGGATTTGTCCACGGTTTGAGTTCTTTTTAATACTTGTCAGTGCCACCAGACACACTCCTGTAGTTGAACAGAGATGGGCACCTTGACGCGTTGCAGTGAGAGACCACACGCCTCAGAGAACCAACGTGACCTTCCTAGAGAAAGGCAATGAAAAGGGGCTTTTATCATGGAAAAGGCCTAAGAAAGGGCAAGGTGCTGGGACTTGACTCAAGTGATTTGGAGAAGAATCCGAGGGCTTTGTTTTGGCTGCTGCCAGAAAGCAGGAGTAGCTTTTATTTTTAGAGTGCCTAAACAGTGTCTGGGGCACCCTGGAAGCATGGAGCCAGGCTAAGTCTGTAATTGGGAAACAGCATCATTACCCAGGATGAATAATGTGTGGCCATTCGTGTGCTTTAAACAGTGATCATGTTTTTGTCAGCACTCAGAGGTGGCTACTGTCGTCTGGATCCCTCATGGTCACAGAGTAGCCTGGTCTGATATTTTGTTCTGTGAAGTGCGTAAGGCCTAGAGGAGAACACCGAGATCTTGCTGTGAGGTCTGACCATCCCTTGCAACGTGCACACCTTCCTCACTTCTGCCTCGGCTTCAGTCTCTCCAGGGATACTTTGCTCTGTCTTATTCCTCCCCAGAGTCATGGGATATGTTTCCGTTTTGTTACTTCCTACTTCCTCCCTACCCCTTTGTTCACATCCTCCCCATCTCACACCTTGATTACTTCATCTTTCCTAGGTGGTCTTACCATCTCTTGTTTTAGTTATTAAAAATTTCAGCTACTGTGAATCATAGGTTCCCAATTTATGGGGCCTACTTCTCCCTTAAAAGAAAGAGATTACCCGGCACCCTCCTGGCAATGAGAAGCATTTGTGACTCAGCTCCAGTCCAAAGTGCAGTGTGAGCACCTCCTGCTGCAGCCCTCCCAGTGCTGCAGACACCCCGGGATAGAAGTCACCAAACAGCCGGCTGGTGCATTCGCTCACAATCTGGTTTTGTTTTTTTTTTTTTTTAATTGAATAGGGTAAAATACTTAATACTTAAATTGTATTTAGTATAATACTTGCTAGTAACTGTTTATACTTCGTATTAACATAGCTATACCATATGTAACTGATTTGTGGGCATTTGCAAACCTACATACATACACACATTGAATCATCATTTAAGAAGTTTTCAAACAAACATTTAAGCATAATTGTATAATCTACTTTAGTAGTATCAAGGCAAGAAAATGTAATATAAAAAATTTTTTAGTGTATATATAGTAGAACAGTTTTAATTGTATTCTATTTCCTAGCCACAAATTGCCATATGCCTAGATGCACCAGCTTTCTTAAAAATATTAGCATGAGAATAAATCATCTCAGTATACCTGCATTACTAATAATGTGACAGCAAGTATTTTTTTATATTTTAAATATGATGAGGAACAGTTCATAACTAACACAATATATGCTAATTGTAAACCCTGTAACCATTAAAAAGTAAAGTTCAAAAAGAAAAAGTAGTACAAGCTGCTCCCTATCCTCCCATTCCAAAGTGTGCCCCGGTGACACGGGGGTTTTCCTTGTATTCTCGACCTGCATCCTTTGTGGCTGAGTATGCTCGGTCAGGTGTCAGGACAGAAACATCTCATCTCTCTGCTGTTCTTTTCTGGCTCTGAGACTCACTACTCACATATCCCCTTAAAAGTTTTAAGCCCAATAAAATGTTGTGGTTTTTTTTCAATTGAAAAAAAAAAAGTTTTATGCATAGAATAGCAATGACAATTGCAACTTTCCAGGTGAAAGTATATTTTTAGTTGTTTTTAATGAATAATAAGGTGTTTTTTTAATAAAACAAAATATGAAAGTATATTGCAGGAAATATTGCCTGCCCTCTGGTGCTAAGAATTGAATTGTCCTAACCCAAACCTTATTTTGGTGGGTGGAAGGGGTGGGATGGATTTGAACTCTCAAATCTATTTGCAGTCAAGGCCAAGGAGCCTGTTGTCGAGAACCACGCAGTATTAAGTCATGCTGTGGAGGAACAAGCACCTCCATGTCTGGGCTCAACTCTGAAGCCAGATAATCAGGTTAGTAACATCTGACATGCTACAATTTTAAAAGCTGTTTGGCTTTATATTCTAATGTTAACCAATATCTTCATCCTCTGAGATCTGCTCTTGCTGAAGTAGATCAATGATGAAAATAGCCAAATCTGAGCATCAGAAGAACTTCAGATCTATCTGATGCATGATCTTCATAATTCTGGGAAGCAATCATACAAAGTGTGTAAGTGTGTGTGTGTGTGTGTGTAAGCTATTGATGGCATAAATTGTGTGTGTGTGTGTGTGTGTGTGTCTGTGTGTTAGGAATTGATAGCATAATTGTGTCTGTGTGTGTGTCTGTGTGTGTGTAAGGAATTGATGGCATAAATGTGTGTGTGTGTGTACTCAGTCTGAGCAATGATGAGAAAGTCTTACTACTGATCTAGATAACCCTGAAGGTTTCTACACTTGACCTGAGCTCAGAATTGATGTTGATGATTTCTAGTTTAACCACTCGATTTTTAAATTTTTTTCCCCTGCTACTACATTCTGTATTATAGTCTAACTTACCCTTTGATTTTTAGACTGGGACACAAGAAATGTCTCATGAGCCACTATCTTCAATCACTATTTCTACTGGAAGCTTTTTAAGTTTTGAAAACACAGATTTGAGCCTGGCTGATCCAGGTAAGAACCTTCAGAATTTGTGTAAATAAATTGATAAACCACTAACAATTGAGATACTGTAGTGGTGGGAGGAGCTTTACTTCTTTAAATCTCAAAAGTAAACATCCCATTTGCTATATTTAACTATTGAATTGTATGAAACGTGTATTATATTCTAGGGAAATTTAAAAATTTTAAAAACTAAACTTGTGGACACACACATAAAAGTGCCCACGCATGGTAGAATAGTGGGCAATTTGATCATGACTGACAGTCAAAGGCCTGCACACCTGCAAAAGTTCTCTGTGCATCCTTAATACAACTTTGTGAAGTAGTCACTGTCACATTTTCCAATTCAGTGATCCTGTAGCATATTGATTGTCGTGTCTCTAAGGAATTACCCAGCTAAGGCAGTGAAAGTCTTTGCTTCAATTCAATTCCCAGAGTCATCGGCAGAGCAGGTGGACCATAGCCAACAAGCATCTACCACTGGGAAGGAAGAGGAGACAAGTTTTATAAGCTCTGTTACTCCTTCCCTACAATCTTTTTCTCAGAGGCAGGGATCTTCTAACATCTACAAACCACCATTGCCTGTGCTAGAAACATCAACATCTGGCCAAACGAGCGTGCAACAGATCATAGACAAGTACATATGTGAAGCCAGCATGGTGCCTGGAAAAGCTGACAGTCAGGGTAAGTAACTAAGGGTTTGCAACTTTGAACACCTTATCCTTTTTAGTTTTCAGTAGTGTTGTTCTAAACTTAATGCGTAAGCCTACTGCAGTCCAGTTACAACACAAGAGTTGAGAGGATTTAATGAGAAAAGAAATCCGAATGAGATTAGCAAGTCTTCCTTTACCCTCTAGCTTCCTCTAAACTTGGTGAATCAGTGGGCTCCCCTCTAAGAGATCTGTAGTTTCTCCAGATCCCTGGGTGATTCCAGCCATCAGCCAAGTGTGGGAACCTGGCCTCGTCTCTACCAATTGCAAAGCTGTTCCTTCTTAACCACGGAAACAGTACTGCCTGGGTGTGTTTGCTTACTGACTTTGAAGCAATGGGAAACTTTGCAAAAGAGTGCTCTTGGAGATAAAATGAGATCACTTAAGATTTTGGAGGCTCATAGAAATGGAAATTTGTATTTGTCGAATGTTTTGGTCACTTAGAGCATCTGCTTTTGTAAAAATAATTTGGAAATGATCATGATAGAACTTCATTTAAAGTTATCTGCTAATAATGAAAAAAAAATAGAAGTAACTTAAATTGACACTGCCTCTGAAATTTATGAATACATTCTTAATACAAATTTCAAAGCCTTATTTTTAAATATTAAAAGTAATTTTTCCCCTCCAAGTTCCAACAGTTGACCTTGACTTCACAGAATTGGAGCACATTTTTCCAAATTTGCATCGCCAGCTCTTTCAACCCCTAGAACCACGTCTAGACTTTGATTTATCCTTGACCTCTGGGACTTCTCAGGAGAGCAAAGACTTTTCCAAGGTATGTTAATATGGAGTCTCCATTACAGTTAATTTCTAAGAATAATTTTAAGTGTTTTTCTTCTTCTTTGTTTTGTTTTCTTCTATTAGAACTATGATCTTAACCTTGGCCAGCCTATTAGAACCACATGGTAAACTTTTAAAAATTTCAATGCCCAGATGACCCCAGATCAATTAATCAGAATCTCTGGGTATATGAAGGTATTGTGTGTTGTTCTTTAAAGCTCCCTGTGTGATTTGAAACCATGTTTGAATTTTGTTCTCTCAGCCTGATCTCTGACTTAACACAGGAGGAGAGTTTGACATAGTTACTGAGTGGCTCATTTGTTTATTTTAATGGAATTCTACCTTAAATGGTCCAATCAATATGATTTCAGAAACATTTAAAAAATCTCTTTCTACAAGCTAAAGAAACTGAGAGTCAAGCCTGCCTGATCTTCCTGTTTCCTTAACCTAGTGTCCAAAGCTACTTTAAATATGCCAATTTTTCTGTTGGTGAGAAATTGATCTCATATTCATAACTCTTAGAGTTTAGGTTAATTCACAATTGGTGTTTGAGATAATTTTCTAACATCTCATATTGCATAAAAATGGAAGGATGAGGTTTTGAATAAGCAAACCGTTGCTTTAAAAACAAAAGAAAGGGCTGAGCCCCGGTGGCGTAAGTGGTTGAGTGTGGAACTGCAGCCTGCGGGCTTGGCGGTTCAAATCCAGCAGCGACTGGGTAGCGCCCACGACCACCAGAGGCGGTGATGCCCACAAAAAAAAAAAAAAAGAAGAAGAAACGCGCTTCCATCAAGCCAGTTCTGATTCAGAGTAACCCTCTAGAAATGCAGAGCCCTGTGGATTTCCAAGACTAGCCCTGTAAGGAAGCCGAAACCCTCATCTTTCTCTGCAGAGCCAAACTGCTCACCTTATGGCAGCCCAATGCACAATGCACCCCACCAAATACACCTCTTGATTCAATGGGCATTACACCCCCTTCCCTTAATATATAAAAGCAAAGTGAACTCAATTCAATAGATGATGCACTCTGTAATATTTAAAAACCGCTCGAGTGGTCTCCTGGGTTATAGGTTGGGCTGCTAACTAACGGCAAGATCAGTGGCAAAAAGGCAAAGCCTTCTGCTCTGTAAAGATCTCCACCCTCAGAAACCCCTGAGGGTGGCTCTGTGTCTCAGTCACTGGGAGGCAGAACCAACTCGTTGGCAGTGCGGTTTATTTTCACTGCCTCTTCCGACCTCTCTGTTGTTTGCTGCTAGGGCCCCAGCTCTTCATCTCAAAGCCAGTATACGACAACTGCTTCCTCCAAAGGCTCGGCTTCTCCCACAGGACTGAGGAGCAGCGTGTGTTCAGACCAGCAGCGTTACTTTCACTTGGCGCCTGTTTCAACTCAGAGTATGTATGACCAAGTGAAAACCCCAAAACGGGCTAAGCCCCAGTGGCGTAAGTGGTTGGGTGCAGGACTGTGTCCCACAGGCTTGGCGGTTCAAATCCAGCAGCAGCTCTCCAGGAGCAAGGCTGGGTAGCTCCCATGACCACCAGAGGGCAGTGATGCCAAAAAAAAAAAAAAAAAAAAACCAAATCAGCTCCCTGCTTTGGAGTCAATTCTGACTGTAGCGACCTGACAGGACAGAGTATAACTGTCCCTACACCATTTGGGACTGTTTCTGGGTTTCTGAGACTGTAGGGCAGAAGGCCTCCTGGGATCTTGTTAGAGTCTTTCTGTTATAAAATCAACCCTGAGCTCTTTGAGGAAAAAAGCTGACCTAGTTTACACTTGACACAATGCCTTTCATAAATGTATTAGTCTAGGAGAAAATGGGGTGCTTCCAAACATTCATGGCTAACTTCTATTCTCTCTTCACTCATTTCTCCACAAACCTTTACATGCCTCATATAATGTGAGCTAAAGAATTATTTGAGGATCTTATAACCCTTCTTTTGCTTTCTATTCATTCTTGCAGTTTAGATTCTTTTTTTCGGGGGGGGGGAGCATCACAGCCCTCTGGTGGTGGGTGTAGGAGGCCCAGCCTTGCTGCTGGATTTGAACCTCCAACCCAGTGGGCTGCAGTCCCACGCACAACCACTACGCCACTGGGCTCAGCTATTCATTCTTAGATACATGAGTTTTTGCTCCTAAAACCGCAGAGCACCCTGATTATAAATCACTTAATATAAAGAGCTTAAGATTTATTATTTACAATTTACTCAAATTTTTAGATTTCATATATATCCATGTTTTGTAACATACTAGAATGATTAACAAACTTCTTAACCTTCTTTACTGCAGGATCTGAGACATCTTTTCAAGAGCTTTCCCCAGAGTTTTCTGTCGAAGAGGGGAGCCACTTTGCTGATCTACCAAGTGTTTTTAGCATTGAAGCAAGAGATTCATCTGAAGTCAAGGAAAATCAGAACTTCCCCTCTGAAGAAATGCTGCCAAATAAGAAGGAAGACATTCAGTTCCCCGTCTGTCTTGAAAATTTGTTAAGTTCATCTGATGAGGGTAACGTATTTAGGCAGTTAAACGTACAACATAGCACTCCATGTGACTCTACCTCTAGTGAGTGTTCAATAAAAGAAGGCGAGAGGAAAGGACTGAGTTTGAAAGAAGTGTCTGAAAGAGGGCTTCATGCGGGGCCTGAAAACCAAGAGGTCATTGAACCTGATGGATGTGCAGCAGGCAAGCCTCTCAACATAAATGCACAAGCGGAAGAAACTGACTCAGAGTTACGAGTAAGATCAGTGGAGATGGGATCTTCATTTCTGACACCCCCCTTTTCAGCTACTCAGAATGAAAACACTTTTGGGACTCCAACTTTTAAAAATGAAACTCCAGATACCTTAAGAAGCCTCTCTCAGCCAGCACCGTCAGAACTCTTCCTGAGCTCTGTGTCGTCGTCAGTGCCGAGCTCAATTCCAACCTGGGTAAGTGAAATCGGTCTTGTACTGGGGGCATCGAAGTTTCTTCTGGGGAAAGACTATTTTGAAGCAAACTTCAGGAAAAACAACAAAGCTCGGTCTCCATTGCAATATTGAAGCTCGCTTGCCAAGGTTACCAGATCCATTTAGTGAACTGGAAGCTTCACCTGAAAGCTGACCTTGATAGCAGTCTTTTCAAGGCCTACTCCCAGGAAAAACGTTTTTTGTAGAATCTAGGGAGGGAGGAAAGGAATAGTTTTTTTTTGGCGGGGGGCATCACCGCTCTCTAGTGGTGGGAGTAGGAGGCCCAACCCCACTGCTGGAATTGAACCTCCATCCCAGTGGGCCGCAGTCCTGCGCACAACCACTACGCCACCGGGGCTCAGCCCAGGAATAGCCTTTTACTTATCTTTTTAATCATTTTATTGGGGCCTTATAGACCTCCCATCATAACCCATACATGCATCCATTGTATGCAAACCAGATTTGTACACTTGTATAAGGAGAAGGCCATATAATTGGTTCCCCCTTTCTACTCAACTTTCCCACTCTCACCACTGGTCCCAAATTCCCCATGTTTCCGGTTCCTATCTGTACCAGTGTACATCCTCTTGTCTAGTCAGATTTGTAAGGTAGAATTGGAATCATGATGGGGAGGGAAGAAAGCATTTAAGAACTAAAGGAAAGTTGTATGTTTCACAGTTGCTACACTGTACTGGCTGGTCTCCTCCCCATGACCCCTCTGTAAGGGGATGTCACTTCACCTGCATATAGGCTTTGGATCCCCAGTCTCTACTTCCCCTCATTTATAATGATATTTTATTTCTTTGATGCCTGCTACCTGATCCCTTCCACACCTCCTGGTTACACAGGCTGGTGTGCCTCTTCCATGTGGCCTTTGTTGCTTCTGAGCTAGATAGCTGCTTGTTGACCTTCAAGCATTTACGACCCCAGATGCTATATCTTTTGATAGCCGGGCACCATCAGCTTTCTTCACCACATCTGCTTATGCATGCTTGTGTCTTCAGTGATCTTATCAGGAAGGTGAGCACCTAATGATATGATTTTTAATTCTTTGATGTACTGGTTTTTAGTTCTTGATGTCCTTTGACACCTCATGGTCATGGACTGGTGTGCTTCTTCCATGTGGGCTTTGTTGCTTCCGATAACTTTTTTCAAAAATAAATTTCTGCATTATCTTTTTCTCGTTAGCTGCATGACTAACACTGAAGACTATATCTCGACTTTTAATTGGTAAATATGCTAACCGAACCAACTGCTTACTCTCTTCCTTCACGCCGTCAGCTGGTTGTGTTTTCACTTCTGTAATCTCAATGACCTGAACCACGATTCTCAGCCTCTCCTTGGATTATGGCACAGGCTCCTGACCGACGCTGTTTTGCATGTTTTCATGTTCAGATACCAGAAATAACAGTAGTGGTAGCCATTAAAGTCACAGAAGTCATTAAGGGAAGCCGATAAAAGATTTCTGCATCCTCTTTTTCTCTTTAATAAATAAAGCGTGAGGGTTAGGTGGTAGGAAGAAGGGATTAGATGCTTCACTCACCACCGTGTGTATGTGTACACGTGATCCACTCTTTTCTTGGGAACTGGTAAGATTGAAATATTTTATGTTGCAATGACTGCTTTTTAGAAATTCTAGCAAATCCGAAGCCCTCAGGATCTCCATCTTGATTTATGCTTGAGCTATCATAAGTGCCATATTTGCTTTTAAATCTTTTGTGATCAAAGTTTTGCTAAATCTTTGAAGAAGTGATTCCCCCTTGGTTGGCACCCCAGCTCGCTAACCTCTGGTTCATGAGGCGGAAGCATGTGGCTAGTGTAGTGTTCTAAAACCTGCAGGACTGCGGCTGTTATCGCTTCAAGGAGATTAGAATGATAGGCTTCTTGTTCTTGTTGAAATAGTTCCTATTTTAAGACAGCTGTGATGTTTGAGCTATCAGTATCCAAGTATGCGGGTCTTTTTTCTAGCAACTATTCACTGTCATGCAATAGTAGTAAAAGAATTAAAGATGCCACCAGCTTATAAAGCATGGTTTCTGAGGCGTCATTTTCATCTTTGTCGTCTTATTTACACAGACATAGGAACATTTTTGTCCCCTCAGCATCTGGTCGGAAACCATTTGACTTTGTTGGTTAAGCAAGATAGTATATAGCAGCCTTGAGTCCCGAGTACAAGGGGCCCAAAGTAAGAGGCTCAAATCAAATGGTGTGAAGAGGCTTCAAAGAAACTGGTTTCTGCATGAAACATTTCATGCCCTGGTCTAATATTTACATGTTGTCTGTGTGAATGACAAAAAAGAATCCGTGTTAAATCGCACTATATTTCCCATCATTTTGCATTAAGTAAACCCAGAGTGCTCATGTGCCCTTCCTAAGACGTTTGATTTCCTGTATACATTTGTTGTCCCACATGGCTATTGTGTTGTTGTTGTTATGACTTTAGTGATTGAAATGGGAAACACTTGTTATTTTCCTGATTATCAAAGCAGCTCTGGTTCGTGCAGACACAACCATGACGGTTCCTGTGCTCTTGTACCTTGTATGTCTTCAGCCGAGTCCAGTTCAGGGGCTCCTTCGTGATTACAGGGAGGTGCCACCGTCCTCAACACTGATCTCAGCTGTGACAAATCTTAGTGCTGGTGCTGACATTTTTCTCTTCAGAATAGTCATCGTGATTTAAAAGTTTAAAAATGTACAAGCATCACCAAGGACTCAAGTAGAAAATACTTGGCAATGAAGACGGCAACACGTATAAAATATGCTTGATACAAATTATATACTGAATGTTTAGCTGTAAGAGCCCCCAGTAAAATCATTGGGGGAAAAAATAAGCTATATATGTGTGTGTATACATATATACATATATATGTATACATATACAAAACAAAATCACTTGCAAAAATTCCATTTATTTAAAAAAAAAAAGAACTTTGGAGCTGTACACAGTTGTAGATTTTTTTTTTTCTTTTGTGGTATCACTGCCCTGGTGAGAATAGGAAGCCCAGCCTTGTTCCTGGAGAGATGGATTTGAACCATTAGGGCTTCAGTCCCGCACAACCACTGCGCCACCAGGGCTCACCTGTTTTGTATATTTCTGTAGAGATATTTAACTTTAAAAAGTATTACAGGGGGCTGAGCCCCGGTGGCGTAATGGTTGTGCACGGGACTGCAGCCCACTGGGATGGAGGTTCAATTCCGGCTCCCAGGAGCAAAGGCTGGGCCTCCTACTCCCACCACCAGAGGGCAGTGATGCCTAGAAAATAATAATAAATTTTAAAAATTAAAAAAAAATTAAAGGAAAAAAAGTATTAAAGGTTGAAATTTGAGAGGTTTAAAAAAATTTGCAAGTATCAAGTGTCACTCAAAACTGAAGATGAAACACGAATGTTGCATTTTCATGCTCTAGATTGTACCTCCTTTTCAGGTTTTTCATTTCTCTATTTTTACCATACTATTTCCGACATGCTAACTTCATTTGTGTGATTGAAATAAAATTGCAGTATAATGGCTTGTTTGGAGCACATTAAAAAAAAAAAAAAGCTGACCTTTAAGAGGATTTTACCAAAAACCTTCCCTTTTTTGAATCGTTTTATTGAGGGCTACAACTAAAGCCTTCCCTTTCAATTCCGCTACCCTTCCTTCCTCTAGTATCCCAGAGAAGAGGCCCTTTCCAGAATGAACCTCTTGACCCTGTATTTAATTAAACCACTATTAATTATTAATTAAACACACCGATGGACAGGCTACTCTGCCACACCTCGGGGTGCCCCAAGCCTGGATTAACTTTACTGGATTTTGTTTAGATGTTTTCCTGTAAAAGTAGACATCAAATGGTAACTATTTGGATTTCAACCCTATTTTTGTCTAAAAGCAAATATTTAAAGTTAGGGTCAAATTCATTTTGGTATTAGTTGTCAATGAATGATTGCTATTTTACTTAGTATAATTTTACCCTAGAGTGTCTAACATTTAACTTAATAGTTCTTACATAATTATCTTGCCTTACACCTACATTATGCTTTAAACATTTTGAGTTTTTATAACTTTTTTCTAAAATGGCTTTCTTTTTAATTGTACTGCACAGGAGACAGAGTCTGACCGTGGCATAATGGAGGAACCAGAACTTACCTTAGTAAGCACCCCTGATAGCAGTGTTGCTGAAACAGCAGTAGAATTTGAAAACTTAACTCTACAAGAAAAGTCGGAGGAGGAGGTAAAGTGATTTCTAGGTGAATGTACTAGACTTCCTTAATAGTCATGGAGGATTAAAGAGGTCACTGGTTGCTGTTTTTGTCCCCTTACATGTGGCATCTTTTTGCCTAAGCACATTAATACTCCTAACTTTAATTTCTCTGCTCACTTTGGACAAATGCACTACCTTTGAATAGTCTGGTGCAAAGAAACAGTAGAAAGAGTAGGGTTTTTTAAGAACAATTTTCATGCTGAGCCCTGGTGGCGCGGTGGTGTGAGGGACTGCAGCCCACAGGGTTGATGGTTCAAATCCAGCAGCTGGAGCAAGGCTGGGCTTCCTACTCCCAATAGGACAGTGATGCAAAAAAAGAGATTAAAAAGGGCAATTTTCGGCTGAGCCCCGGTGGCGTAGTGTTTGTGCATGGGACTGCGGCCCACTGGGTTGGAGGTTCAATTGTAGCAGCAGCTCCACAGGAGCAAAGACTCGACCTCCTACTCCCACAACCAGAGGGCAGTGATGCCAAAAAAAAAAAAAAAAAGGTGGGTGGGGGGCAATTTTCATTTCCTTTTAGGTTTTTCTTCAATTTCTAGTTGTTACATGGGTTTTAGAGGTTATAGAACAGCACTTGCAGGTCTAAGTCGGGGAGGGGGGGGCAAGGTTCAGTCTTTGCACGCTTCACGTTGACTGGGCCCTACCACCTTGCTGTGAATAACTTGTTCACACATTCAACTTGGAAGCTCTCAGAAATGTCGGGTGGCTGCTGCCTCCAGTTTCTAAACTTGGTGACAGTCTCGTCTCCGCGAACACAGCTTTTCTAACTCAACCCTCCCTACAGCCCAACACCACAGGGCCACCAGGGCACCGAAAACCATACCCCCAGTCACCAACTCCACTCTGACCTTAGTAACCACATATAGGGTGTAAGACATCGTTCATGCGAGTACAGCAGCGATGGCAATGTGAGCTGGAGAGGGTTTTTCTGGGGAATGGGAGATGGAGCTGGTCTTTAGTTGCCACAGAATAACTTGAAGTCATAGAAAGGCAAGATAAAAACCTCCTCCTGGCTCCTTCCTAAAAACCTGTTCAATCAAATCAGGTGCACATGGTTGAAGAGCCCTGGTTGCATCATGGTTTCAAATCGGGCTGCTCATCTGGAGGTCAGTTTGAAACCACTAGCCACCCTGGGAGTGACAAGGCTAGTCTATTCTCCTTGGTCTCTGGAACCACTGCAGTTCTACCCTCCCCATAGGACTAAATGAGGTGGGATTGACTGGAATTAGGCAGCTCAATCATAAGATTAGGCTTTATACTTCTGTAAAGAACTGGTGATGCTTCCTGGCAGTGCTGCACCAACCCCAAGGTCTGCAAAGGGGAAGCTGCCTACTATGTCTGGAGATAAGCAAAACTACCCAAAGGTGCAGTTCTCCCCTTTGGAGTCTGGTCAACTTTAAAAAACAAGTAGTTTTTTGAAAGCGGTAAGCCTTTCTCTTATATACACTGAGAGGTACTATCAGCTACACTGAGATTTAACAGGAAGTCTTTCCTACAATTAGGTGAGTGAATTTCTGCCAGAAACAGGAAGTTCAGATTCTCCAACCAGAGAGCCTTCTGGGCAGCCAACATCAACGTCAGCAGGTAGGTTTAGCTGCATTCTCTAGTACAGTTGGAGGGGCTGAGGCAAAGTGGGCTGCTGAGCAGCCACTGCAGTTTTGCTTCCAAGTTTTCTTACTTTTTAAACAGAAACTCTTCCAACTCTTAGAGATGTGCCTGAGAGTTTACAAGAAGCATTTTTAAAAAGGAAAAAAGCGTTTATTGCAAGATCCACTCTGAGACAGAAGGAAATAAGGGCCCGGACTAAGACAGTCACTGAAAACCCTCCAGTAGTTGTGGAACCTACAGGTATGTTCCAGCTAGGTTCTTGTCCTAATGATTTTTCTCAGTTACAATGGCTATCCTGGGCTGAGCCCTGGTGGCGTAAGTGGTTGAGTGCGGAACTGCAGCCCGTGGGCTTGGCGGTTCAAATCCAGTGATGCCCACAAAAAAATAAACAACAAAAAAAAAAAGGCTATCCTAACCATTCAATTACCTCTCTCGAAGGCTCTTCTGTAAATCATCCAAGAAGGAAAGTCTCTCTCCCTGAAGACAGAAAATCGGAAGAAGCTCTCATGCATCAAAGGACTCTAAGGTAACTTGCTTGCATGTTACCTTTAAAACTTTTTATGTTCTTCATGTCTCAGTCAAATTCTAATTTTTTAATAGATCATACAATCAACTAGCTGAAGTGAGACAGCAAAGGGAAAGCAAGGCAGGACAAGAAGCTTGTGCCCACAATAGAGCCAGGGCCAGAGAACTCCATAAGGTAAGGTGGGTGCATTCCCAGGGCCACCTGTTCAAGGGAGCCAGACCCTTTCACCGAGTTCCTTTTTTATTCTACCCACAGAAAACACTAGAGAAACTTCGAGCCAGAACTACATGCTGATTTTTTAAATTGTGAAGTTTTTTATTTTATAAATTTTATTTAATGTTAATAAACTTTATTTAAGGAATTTTACGTGTCTCTCATTTGTTATCCATCGATTACTATTTAGTTCCTCTAAATCTTGCAAAAGTTCATCTTCAAGATAGCCCTGGTAAGAGAAATGATCCTTGGTTAAACTTTGTCCCATGTTTTTATAAAATCATGAATGTAATCTTGTATCTCCACAGGAGGAAACACAGCACTATTGAGTGACTATGGCATTCCGTGGAGAATCTTAATTTTTGGTCACAGCGTTAAGGGCTCTTGGTCTCAGTTCCACAAGCCCTCTTTGAAATGACCTGACTTTACAATGTGCTCACCTTTTTAAGGAACCCACACTAAAATCCACCATTGTCAGGATACTGTCCAGTAGGCTTGAATCTCAGATCTTGAAAAAGTAACACAAACAAAATTTTACCGAGTATACAATAAAATGTGTAGCTTCAATATTTCTTTAGTGTAGATGGATCTATGTCAACAATGTCCCCAATTGGTTACATGCTAGCAAGGTAGCAAAGGCAAAAACCTCCTGGGAAATTATCTATGGTCATGTCCACAGCAAGTCAGAAACCATATTCTAAAAGCCTTGGTAATGACCACTTTAGTCTGGCAACAATGGTGTTTACAAAGGGAAACCAATTAATTACCTGTCCATTCTGGTTACACAACTTTAACTTCCATTATGGACGAATGTCAAACACTTCATGCCTATGAAAAACCATCAGATTACTATTTGTTTACATTGCAAAAAGAAACCTAGTACAATTTGTTATGTATTGATTGTTTTGACAATTGTATCTGGATGAATCCAACTATTTTAGTAGAAATACATAGGGAAAATAGTTAAAAGAAGTTGTGTTAAAAAAGTTGAATGTTCCATTTGTATCTGGATCAACTGCATCTGCCAACATTCTGTTCGCTACTTGCAATCATGTCTTCAACCAAATCTTATTGGTATTATTGGAATTGGTGTATTGGGACACTTCAAAAGAGCTTGGTCACAATGAGAGCTGAGCCTTTCCTCATTAGCTACCCCCACGCCGACCCCAGTTAGCCAGTCCTGCCATACATATGCCCAATGATACGAGGAGAGAAAAGGGGAACATGTAATCGCTGTGATTAATGTAACTTCAAAGTTACATGAAGGAAAGACAGTGGTTGGTCGGTATGTTAAGACATAGAAAATAATTTATAAATTATCAAGGGTTCATGAGGAGGATGGGGGAAAGGGAGAAAATGTTTCGAAAATGATGGCATTGTATGTAACAAAGGTGCTTAACACGATTGATTGTTAAGAGCTCTAAACCCCCAATAAAATGTTTTCTTTACATATTATTTGAGACAAATCTTTAATGTATGTGGATGTTCAGAAAGGCCATTTTCACTCATCCTATTCAGAGCAGTTGAACAATTTTTGCCTGTCATCATAACATCCTGATGCAGAATGTAAGCATGGAGTAATTAGGAATTAACATGTTTCTAAATCTGAATAAAGTAGTGATAAAACACTCTGCTATAACAAGATTTTGAAATAAATCCAATAACCATGACATCAAATTAGTGGGGAGGTTTTGTTGTAAAAATACTAACATGGGCTGAGCCCCGGGGGCATAGTGGTTGTGCGCGGGACTGTGGCCCACTGGGACGGAGGTTCAATTCCAGCAGTGGGGCTGGGCCTCCTACTCCCACCACCGGAGAGCAGTGATGCCCCACCCCCCAAAAAAAATACTAACATGCTTTAGAGACCAAATGTTTACTTTATGAAATAATATCATACCTGAAAATTCTGTTGTTCCTTTTAATACCCTAGAAATAGAATGTACATATTTTTATTTTAGGGAGAAATCGTATTAGTGCTAAGTATTTCCATCTTTTTAATTTTTAGTACTGCTTGAGCCAAAGTGTTACAGGTCTCATTGTCACCACTGAAATTAATCTACAGTGATGGAAGCAAAACCTGTCATTTTTTTAGCCACAACTGCCATTCTGGACACCATGGTCAGCTGTGCCCATTTTCACAGACTGGGGCTACATCAAAGCAGTTGCTCAAGCTTATACAAACACTTCTAAATGTATACAAGTTTGGTTGTTAGCAGGAATAAATGTTAAGAAAGTCTTACATCCATCTTTGGATTCTGATTCATTCTGCCTTCCTCTCAATCCCAGATATCCTAGAAAAGAAAATAATTGGTTCCTAACATTTTATCAACCAGCAAGTTATCATTCAAAAGAATCACATGAATTGTATCAATAGAAATACCAGGTTTAACATGCACAAAGCCAAGAAAACCAACGATGCCAGATACTGAATTTCTATCGCACTGTCCTTTGAACACCCCAGCAGGAAAGAGCTGCTGGATGCAGATACCATGCAGTGCTTTGAAGGCTGAACAGGCAGACCAATTTCTTCCTACAGCTCAGCCATACTGTACCAACCTGCCCAAAGAGTATGTGGTCAGTTTGATTTATCTAGGTGAGCCCCACCTCTCTTTTGCTCTCTGGTTATCTGACCAATGTGAGGCTGCCTTACTTAGTTCTCCCCCTCAACTTGGGAGCTAACTACCTGTGGGACACCCAACCCATGGAGCTTGAGGTTCAAGACCTGCTTCACCACACTGCTGGTGAATACATCTCTTGAACTGAGGACCATCAGATCCTGTCATCTGGCTGTTGGTGACCCATGCTGCTGTTTGATGCCTGTGGCTAGACTGATTCTGCTGGTCTGCTTCCTTGATCTGGGAACCAA
>PVJH01036951.1:0-18357 GCA_004026705.1 Nesogale talazaci | reverse complement strand
ATTCTGGTGCTTGTGATATATTGTAGGAGTGAGTACCCTTCAGGAGGAACCTTTCTGGGACTGAGAGAAGCAGAATACTGAAGAGGATTGAACTGAGGAAGTGGCTTCAGTTGCAATCTAGCTGTGGCCTCATCAATGGGTATGGTGGGGTGGTGGAGGTGGTAGTCTCCGGGATAAAACTATCATACTATAGACTGATCTCTTTTAGGTAAGGGGCCACACTTGTCCAACCTGTGTCAGACAGGAAATGCAGGTTCTGGTAGGAGGAGGAAGGAGAAAGTGCTCATATAGTTGGTGGTTATGGTCAGCAGAGGACCTAGGGTATAAATGTGAGCTGTTAGTGGCCAGCATTCCCAGCAACTGGAAGATAGTTCATGCATAAAGGAGATTTGAGAAGCACCAGATTGAGTCCACCAAAAAAGCCACACAAGGACTTACAGCAGAATGCAGCTCAATGTCACCCTCCTTTCTACCAATTTCCATGGGTCCAGGTTGTCCCATCACTTCCCTACAAAACACCAGGCCCATCATAAAGCCTCCTACTGGTAGTGATACAAAGAAGTAGGCAAAGCTTTGATAATTTCTTTTTGAAGCAAGTCAATGGTTTTCCTCGTCGAGGCAGAATACTTCATACAGGCTTCTGTAAAGGGAAGCAAAGCTGTACAAACAGCCCTGGAAGTCAGGAAGCTGAACGGGACTGTATGTAAGTTTCATCTTTCCTAGTTGCCCAAGGAAATAATATTGGGCTTGAAGCTGTAATATCTATGATTTATGGTATTTAAAATTAATTCCTATCTAATCACTTTATGATATCAGAACAGCATACTTCTGGACTCAATGGAAAAATAAGCCAGCGATAATAAATCTATTCCAGATTCCCAGATTTTTTTTTACTGTAATTGAGCCATGAAGATTTTTTTAGCATTCTTTGTAAGAAGAAATGGAATGATACAACTTAAATTACATATTAATTTTGATGAGCGTGATGGAAATTAAGGTTTTTGTGGAGTAGGTGAAAATGAAATGGGGGAGAGAATGATAGAAATGAATTGTTCCAGACCAAAGGGTGAAAAAACTGTATTGTGTTAGGAAAAAAGTCAAAGCATTTCACAGAAACTTGAGATGTAGTCCAATTTTAGAATCCACTCAGAGTTAAAAATTGGACTTTATGGGATGCAAATAGTTCTGTAACCAAAATTTTAAAAAAGTAATAATATTTTATTTATCAGAAACATTATTTTAAAAAGCATACTGAACAAGCTTCCATTTTTAATAAATGTTCCAGAATATATTTATTTAGTCCCCTAGTAGATATTTAATTTATTTTCAGGGCAGTGACATTTTGATTTTAATTATTTATGCACAGTGCTGAACAAAGTACCATGGATAAAAAGCCTGGAACCATATTGTTTGGCTACAGGAATGCCTTTGTTACTGAACACAATTTGTAAGAGTTCATTTGCATCTCTGAACAATAAATTTTGCTAAGTGGTTATGTCTTGACGAAATCACCTCATGTAATGGACTCCAGTGATATTTTAAAAGTGTAATTTTATTTTAAATATACTTCCACAAATAGAATTTTCCATTCCAAACCCTGTGAGGTAAAGGAAATTGGTATAATCCTTATTTTCATAGTAAAATTATTGCAATGCCACATAAAAGTCATTATACTAAACAGTTAGTAGCTTCCAGAAAATGATTTTTAATTAGTGCAAAAAATGACATTTAATCACTAGCTTTTTTTCATTAGTCATTCAGAACTTAGGGAATTTGAGAAATACCAGGCAGTTTGAAATTCAAGAAAAACCACACAACTGTTTGGGTCCTCTGTTTGTCTGGAGCAGGAGTTAAACTTTCAAGAAGGAAGAAACAATTTTTTACCTCACAACAATTTAAAAATTATTTGAGAGTTATAGGTATATTATTACAAACAAATTATATGATGACTGTTTGAATGATAACCTTTAATTATTTTCCATTTTTACTTCAGAACCACTTGTACTTACCGATAGAGCTAATTACAACTCAAGAACTGGACTTTTCCAAACCTGGCCTACAGCCTGCAAGGGCCCCCAATTCTGGTGTCCCAATTACATGTGGCATCGTACAAGTGCTTGTTGGACAGTTAAATGCTGTTGAGTAATCTCCATTATAATATCCATCTTAATACCCTGTGTCCTATGATTGAGAGCTCTTCACAACACCTACATGTACACATATCCATACAGATATGGATTAAATTATGCCACCTCAAAGTGTTAATTGTAAACAGTAACCCCTGCTTCTGTGAATATACCAACATAAGTGACAACAATAATAGAGATCTTGTGAGATTAGAGGAATAAATCAAGAGACTATAGAGACAGTCCAAATCATGGGTCTGAACAAGTCATCAATTGCTCATATGCAAGTTCAAGATGAAATTTAATAGAATTAAAAGAAGATCACAAGAACCAAAGTATGACCTTGAATATATGTCTCCTGAATTTAGATACCATCTATGGCGGTCATGTCATGGTGCTTATGTCTATGGTGCTTATGTCAATTTCATGATTGAGATGTAGGGGTGGAGTTTAGCCTGTTAATCTGGAGATAGCCATTGAGTAGCCAATGAGGCCTCTGTGTGGGCATGACTTTCTCCTGAGACTTCTGGGAAATCTCGTGATATTTCCCTCGTGGAGATGAGAAGCTATCTTCTCCAGGTGTGGGGAATTAGTCTCAGAGAGACGATGAATCATGGACAAGACAAGATGGCAATATCTGAGGAGCCAGAGAAGCTACATGGATTGGCCCTGATGAAGCCAGACCTCTGAAGCTGGAGAGGCCACGTGGAGACCCTGCCAGTGATGAGTTCCTTCTGCCACTACTGGATGCTGTTGATGGACCCTGAGCCCTGGAAATGAGGAGCCATGAGGGGACTCCTGCCAGCGCCAAGACTCTGCACCCACTAGCCTGTGACTTCATGAGTTGGAAGGAGACATTATAGACTGGTATCGGCATATGGGCTAATATCGGACTTATGACTTTGAACTGGACTGGGTTGGGATGCTTTCTCAGTGTTCCATTCCTTTTGTATATAAACCATTCCCTTATATCTATATGCGTGTCTATGAAATTTGTTCCTCTAGTCTACCCGGACTAACACACCATCTTAAGTATAAATTTGATATACTGACCAATAATGACTAGTGACCCAACAACTTTGGGAGTGACATCATGTCAGAAAAGACTGACGCTTGTTTTTGAATGTAGAATAGCTAAAACGAAAGGAATAAATGAAGAAAAATGTGAATAGAAAGTATCAAAAGATGAATCAAGAAGACAAAGTAAATTATCATAATAAAATGTTCAAAGACCTTGAGAAATAAATGCTTAAAGGTACACTTGAGAGTCTCAAGTTGAAAAAAAAGAACTTTAGTTTTCAGTATAGATTACACTTCACTATAAAGAAAACAAGATCTTTACAAGTGATAACCAACATCATGATAAATGGAGAAAAGATTGAAATTGGCAAGGATTTCATTTTCCTTATATCCACAGCATCTCCCCATGGAAGCAGCAGTCAAGAAATAAAACATATTGCATGGGATTTTTTTTATTTGCTGCAAAAGGCTTCATTAAAGTGTTACAAAGCAAGGATGCTGCCTTGAGGATTCAATATACCACAGAGTTCCATAAAAACGAGCAAATTTTTTTTTGGCAGGAGTACACCCAGAATGATCCTGAGAAGTGATTAGAGCCAAACTTTTTCCAAGTACTTTGAACACGTTTTCAAGAGAGATAAGTTCTTGAAGAAGAATGTCATTCTTGGTAAATCAGAGGGTCAGTGAAAAAGAGGAAGTCCTTCAATGTGATGGATTGATCCAGAGGCTGTCACAATAGATTCAAGCACAATGATGGTTGTAAGGTCTGAGCAGTATTTTGTTCTGGTGTAGACAGGGTGCTATGAGTGGGAACTAATGGGATAGCACCTAACAAAAATGTGTCTGTGGTGATAATCCCATTTGGAAATGGACTTTGTTTGCAATAACCTGTGAAATATAAGAGATTTAACTAGCAAACAAGAGAAGCAGAGATAGGGGGAGACTGATACCACATTACATGGAGATCTTTAAGGAGCTGAAGACAAGAATAGGAGCTGAAAGGACAAGGTTCTTCCCCATAACCAACACATGGAAAGCCTTCTCTATTGGCTCTTGTTCTTAGTTTAGACTTCTAGTTTAATCAATTATCAGAAATATATATTTATTTATAATATTCAGAAATATATGTCTGAATTTTAAAACAATCCACTTGTATACTAAGCACTAAATAGCCAAGGGCAATTTAAAACAAAATATAAGAAGATTTCCAATATATACACTAGCTTAAAAAGAAAGCTAATGATATCATTGATGTATATAATGATATAACTGGTATATAGTGATATTTATTATACATATAATAAATCATTTTATTTGGGGCTCTGACAGCTCTTATAATAATCCATACATGAATTGTTTCAAACACATTTGTATATATGTTGCCATCATCATTTTCAATATACTGTATTTTCTTTCTTCTTGAACCCTTGGTATCAGCTCCTCTTCCCTCATCCCACCCTTGTGACTGCTTGATAAATTACAAATTATTTTTATTTTCATATCCTATACCATCTGCTGTCTCCCTTCACCCATGTTTCTGTTGTTCATCCCTCTCAGGAGGTTACATGAAGATAATTGTGATTGGTTCCCTTTTTCTCCCCCTTGTCCCCTCATCTTCCTCCTACCTTCATGGTATTGCCACTCCCCTTATTGTTCTTGGGTAGCTGTCTTAAATGGAATCTATGTGTGTTCGTTTCTGCAAATTAAATTAGGACAGATAGAAGGTACCTTCCATAGCCAACCCATTCCTGTAATTTTCCAAATAATTGACATGTCCAGGCTAAACTACAGTAAAAGGCAGAACTTGGGTCATGTCCAATTAATTTAATATCTATATACATTGGACTACCACTCTCTATAGTTCTTTTGAACTGAAATTTATAAAGATATTATCTTTTAACTGAGAATTTCTACTATCTATGAACATCATGACAAGACTCCTTTAAAGCTGCTGTTTTTTAAAAGTTGCTAATAATTATTGATTAGCTAAGCCAGTTTTGAGTACTCTTGAAGTTGTTGTGGTCTTCCCTCTGTGAGAATAAAGTTAAACTCTGATCGCTCCTTCGTGAGACTGTCCTTGCCTGCTCTCAGACTCAATCCTGGCTAAAAGTGTAGAAGAAATAGTAACACAGAAAAATAGATACAAACAAGTGGGAACAAGGGGGTAAGCAAATGATGGTGGTGCAGCCTGTTCTGTTTATTAGATTCAAATCTTAAAATAGAAGCAAGGAGAATCTGGTGGACACAGTCTTCTTTTGGAACAGAATACTTTCAGCCATCAGTTGGCCTTGGGGCTAACATTAATTTAGCTTTGAAACAAGCTATGTTGTAGCTGCCTTGGTGCATTAATAGAGTTTTCCCCAAAGGTGGTCCAAGTTAGGGTAATTTTGGTCTCTTCTTTCAAAGTTAAAGAATTTCAATGAGTCTTAACTTGCAAACAGTGATTTTTCAAAGGCATCAAGGTGAGAGGAGGGAAGAATTCTCTGGCTCCAGACATTTTCTCTTAGGTGCTATTGAGAGGATTAAATATTTTTAGCAGCTAGGATCAATGGTACAGCATAGAAAGTAGGAGCAGACAAGAGAAGTATGCAGCCAGCTGAGAACTAGAAGTTGCTGGGGCATGTAGAAATTCACACAGACATAGACCCAGGGCTGGTGTGGGTGGGGAGACTGGAGAACTTTCACTTCTGCTTGTTCCTTCATCACTGATACAGATATTTCTTATCAACTACTTGGGAAAATTTATTCAAGATATGAGAGAGTAGAATCATGCCACTCGAGTTTTTGAGCATTTCATTATTATATTTGCCTTTGTATCCTCGAGTTGCCACTCGAGTTTCTATGTTCTGAGTAAGATTGAGTGAATTTCCCTTTAACCTACCCAATTAAATGAAAATTAGTTATGCTGACTATTGATTGCTCTTTATTGTTGGGGACATATGACTCATATCATCTGACCCATGTGGCAGAATAGAACTTCCCCATAGGATTTTCTAGGCTGTACTTTTGTGAAATCAAAAATTGTCCCTCAGATCTGTTAGTTAAGCTTGAACCACTGGCTTTTTGGTCTATAAGTGAGTATCTGACCATTTACCAGTACTCCTCATTGATTGTTTTGTCTACCAGAAAATTCCTAGAGGAAATGTACTGTTCCTTAATTTATTGGGTAATAATTCTCAAGCAATGTTCTATAGAGAAGAGTCCATCAAACTGTCTGCAAAGAATCAAATACTAAATATTTTCATTTCCACCAGACATACAGTCACTATTGAAACTCTTTAACTTTGCTGTTGTAGGGTGAAAGCCACCATATACAATAAAGAGGGAGAAAATAGGTAAAGCTAGATTCTAAGAATTTTTACTTACATGAAGAAGGTGGGTTTGAAGTTTGCCAACTCCTACTAGAAAGCATAAAACTGTTTCACATAAACTGTTGATATAGACTACACTATTTTCTCTCCCAAAGAACCTTTCAAAATTCCAACTCAAGGCTTGAAATTTTTCTTCAGTTATTTCCAGTGTAAGATATGCTGAGTGTGTTCTTCCCTTTTGATGGTCAAAATCTAGGTTTTGGCACATTTCATTATCATATTTGCCTTTGTAGTCTCGAGTTGCCCTTTGGGCAAAATATTGAGTGATACAGGAAGCATCAACAGAAGATGAGAATATCTAAAAGTTCATCAACATTATCCATCACATTGACAAGGAAAAAGATAAGAACCACCCGATAATATCAATGGATGCATAAAACACATTTGTCAACATCCAACACCCAGTCCTGATTAACACACACAAGACTATAGGAATGAAAGGAGAATTCCTCAAGATAATACAAGCTATTATGAAAAACCAAAAGACAACATTATAGTTAATGAAAAGAAGATGCAAACAATCCCATTGAAAAAGGAGAATAGACAAGGATGTCTCTTGTCTCACTTCTATTTAAGGTTGTACTGGAGGTGCAAGCTCACAACATAAGGCAGTAGAGTGAGAAAGAGGTAAAACTATTGCTAGTCGCAGATGACCCAATTCTATACATGGAAAACCCCAAAAGCTCCACACAGGGGTGCTGACAATGATAAAAGCATAAAGAAGAGTTGTGGAATGCAATAACAACAAACAAAAGTCTATTGGTTTGTTATAATACATTGGGAAAGACCATGGAAGAGGAGATCAAGAAGGCAGTATCCTTTACAATAATAGGTAAGCACAAATTGAGATATTTAGAGATAAACTTAACCAAAAAACCCAAAATATCTATACAAGGAAAACTACAGGAACCTACTTCAGGAAACCAAAAGTGACCTCCACAAATGTAAGCATACCCCATGCTTATGTATTGGAAGACTCAATATAGTTAAGATATCAATCTTACACAAGACACTATTAGATTTAACGCTATCCTTACTAACAATTACTAACATTCTTTTTCAAAGAATTGAAAAACTGACCACCAATTTCATATGGAAAAGGAAGAAGTCCAGAATTAGAAGAATTAGAATCAAGAAGAAGGACAAAGGTGGAGGGATTTCCTTACTTAACCTTAGCACCTAATACACAGCCACAGTGGTCCAAACAGCATGGTACTGAAATAATGACAGATACGATGGAAAAAATATGAAATCCAGAAAATAAAGTGTCGGCATATAGACAATTGATCTTTGATACGGGCCCCCAAAATGTCAGGTGGGACATGGTGCTGAACAAAATGGATAACCACCTCTAGAAAGATGAATCACCTCCTCCCATGCACTAGAACAAACTCAAGGTGAATCACAGACCTTGAGGTAAAAATCCCTCTCTATTAGGGCCATCCATGAGGAAATTGGTATAAACCTAAGAACCTTGGTGCATTCATAGGGAATAAATACATAGGCTAACTGAAATAAGGAAGGACCCACACACAAAAGAAGCTGAAACACTATGTGAGTTGAAAGAATTCACCAAGAGTAATAAGAGAACCCACAGATTAGGAGTTTTTAGCAATGAATGAAACAAGATAAAGAGGTTATTACTAAAACCTGTAATAACCTCCTACCCTGCAAAAAGAAGAAAACAACTGACCTGAGAAAGTGGACAAAAGACCTGAACAGAATTTTCACTAGGGAGGATAGCCAACTTGCCAATAAGTATATGAGTAAATGCTCCCAATCACTAGCCAGAGAAATGTAAATTAAAACAACAATGGGATAGTACCTAACACCCTTGGCATTACTAAAATCAGAAAATCTGAGAGCAACAAATGATGGAGTGGAAGTGGCAAGATAAGAAGTCGCCACTGCTGGTGATCTTGTAGATATGCACAGTCATTGTGGAAAGTGATCTGGCCATATCTAAAGCAAATGGAAATTGAGTTACTGTGGCTGTCATGTACTTGATGTCAATTTCATGATTGGGAGTCTAGGGGTGGAGTCTAGCCTGTCAATCTGGAGATAGACAATGAGTAGCCAATGAAGCCTCTGTGTGGGCATCGCTTTCTCCTAAGTACTCTGGGAAGTCTTGCAGTATTTCCCAATTAGAGAAGAGAGACTTGTCTGAGTCTTCGAGATGAGGAACTACTGACAAGATGAGATGACAGCATGCTGATCGATACTGATTCCTGGAGAATGGAGGAGCCAGAGAAGAGGCCACTTGGGCTTGCCCTGATGGAGCCCAAACCTCTGGGGCCGGAGAAGCCACATGGAGACCCCTGCAAGCACTGAGATGCTTCTACTGCCACCGGACACACAAGACTCTGCACCCACTTGCCTGTGATTGTACTGGTGTCATTGCACATGCTTTGTAAGTCGGAAGGAGACTTTATATAGTGGTATCAGACATATGGGCTAATATTGTACTCATGACTTTGGACTGAACTTGGTTGGGATGCTTTCTCAATGTTCCATTCCTCTTATATATAAACCTTTCCCTTATATCCATATGGGTGTCTATGAATTTGTTTCTCTAGTCTAACCGAACTAACACAGTTACCTTACAACCAACCCAGCAATCCCTCTACTTGGGACATAACCAGAAGAGGTAAAAATAGACCACAACTAGTCATCTGTGCTCTAATGTTTATTGCAGTGCAATTCAAAATCGCAAAGAGTTAGAAACAATCTAAATTTCCATTGATGGATGAGTGGATTAGAAAACTCGAGCATATTAGTGCTATAGGGGACCACACTGGAGACACAGTGTGAAAATTGTGTCCAATCTGACCCCATTACACTGAGATGAAACACTAAGGGGATGGAATAGAACAGCAAGGGGAACAGAGCAATGAAGTACCCAGGGAACACCAAAAATAGACTTTCAGGCCCATCAGACTCGACCAGAAAACACTTCTAAAGGTCAACAGACCTTGAACTATTTACTGACTTTTCTTTTCAGTCTTTGGTTTTTGGTTGTTTTGTTTTGTTTTTTGTTTTGCTCTGTTTTTTTTGGTGTGCATATTATTAAATCTGCAGGTCTGACTTGATAAAATAGGCTGAGAAAACAATCTGGAGGCAAAAACAATGGGACCAATGGTTCTGGGGAGACATGGGAGAAGGAGAAGCAGGGGATACAAAGTCAATGCTAGCAAACCCAGCAACAGGGAACAAAAATGATCTAAAATCCATGGCGAGGAAGGTGTAAGAGGCCTGGTAGGGCTTGATCTAGGACAATATATCCGAGAGGAATTACTGAAACCCAAATGAAGGCTGAACATGATAGTGGGACACGAGGAAAGTAAAAGGAAATAGAGGAAAGAAGTAGGAGGCAAAGGGCACTTGTAGAGGTCTAAATACAGGCATGACATATATTTACATATGATGATGTGGAAGTAGATCTATGTGCACATATTTATAGATTAATTTAAGGTAGCAGATGCACATTGGGCCTCCACTCAAGTACTCCCTCAATGTAAGAACACTTTGTTCTAGTAAACAGACATTCCATGGTGCTCACCTTCCTGACATGATTGCTGAAGGCAAAGTAGGTGCATAAGCAAATGTGGTAAAGAAAGATGATGGTACTCACCTATGAGAAGATTTAGCATCTGGGTTCTTAAGTCTTGAAGATATACAAGTGGTCAGCTAGCCAAGAAGCAACCATGCCCACTTGGAAGAAGCACACCAGCCTGTGTGATCATGAGGTATTGATAGGAACAGGTATAAGGCATCAAAGAACAAAAAATCTTATCATTGTGACTGAGGGGTAATGTGGAGTAGAGACCCAAAGCCCATCTGTAGGCAAGTGCACATCCCCTTACAGAGGGCAGTGGGGAGGAGACAAGTCAGTGTGCAGTAGAGAACGAAGACAACATCCAACTTTCCTCTAGTTCTTTATTGCTTCCTCCCCACCACTATCATGATCTCAATTCTACTTTACAAATCCAGCTAGGCTAGAGGATGTACATTGGTGCAGATAAGAGCTGGAAACACAGGGAATACAGGAGCTATAACCCCCTCGGGACCATTAAGTAGAAATACCAGGAGGATAAGGGGAAGGTGGGAGGAGAAAGAGTAGTCATCATAAAACATGAAAAAAATTATAAATGATCAGGGATTTGTCAGGGAGGGAGGGTGGAATAGGGGGAAAATTAGTTGATATCAAAGGCTCAAGTAGAAAGAAAGTGCCTTGAAAATGATGATGGAAAAATATGTATAAATGTGCTTGACACCTAGATGCATGCATGGATTGTGATAAAAGTTGCAAGAGCCCCCAATATAATGATTTTAAAAAAGAAAGAAAACTGGCATATGCACACAATGGAGTTCTATGCATCCATAACAAGTACTGATGATCACATTAAGCATTTATTCTCATGGGAAAGGCTGGAGAAAATTATGCTAACCAAAGTTTGCCAATCACAAAAGAACAAGTACAGCATGAGTCCACTGAGCTAATTTCTAGCAACATAGTGGGCATAGAAAAAAAAAGTCACTTAATTTATATTATACAGATTGAGGTACAGGGAATAAGGCAGAAGAAAGACCAAAGTCAAGGATGTGCATGTCACTCCAACATAAAGAAGGGGAAAGTGGGGGGCAGGGAGAGGAAATAGAAAAAAGGGGGGTGGATGCGGGGTAGAGAGAAAAAGAAAGCAAAAAAAGGAGAGATGATGACACTGGAGGAGCATGGTACTAACCTGCCTGGGGGGAGGGGGGTTTCTTTGTTCATATCTCCATAGAAAAGTGAGTGGGAGTGCTGACCTCACCATGGTGCACCAAGTTTTGAGGGCAATAATACCACATGGAGTAACTCATGAACAGAGAAGACTATAGGCTTGCCTCAATTTGAGATATACTGACTTGCTCCCAGGAAGTATATGCTACAGAGGACAGCACTGTTCCTACAGAGTGGGGAGAGGGACCAGACTGACTTGCTCACATTGGAGCAAATGAAGAAGGAAAAAGAGAGAGAGGGAGGAACTAGATCTCATTATGGAACAGCAAGCTCCGTGGACCATGTCCCAGCCCAGAGCTGCTAAGGCACAGAGAGGACTGAAGGACTGACAACAGTTTGATAACATGTTCCCTAGCTGGAGCATAACACTACATAGCATAACACACAATCACAAAAGGACAAGTACAGCATGAGTGAACTGAGGTAAGTTCTAGCAACATAGTGAGTATAGAAAAAAAAGTCACTTAATTTATACTATACAGATTGAGATATAGGGAATTAGGCAGTGGAAAGACCAAACTCAAAGATGTGCATGTCACTCCAACATAAAGAAGGGGAAAGTGGGGTGGGGTGGGTGAAGAGGAAATAGAAAAAAGGGGGGATGGGGTGGGAGTGAAAAAGGAAGCATTGAGTCAGCTAAGGTGAAGTAAAGCACCAACAAAATACACAATATTCTTCTGACTTCTTGAGGCTTCCGTACCCCAATATCATTACCCTAGTTCTACCTTACAAGGTAGACTGGAGCATGTATATTGGTACAGATAAGAGCTCTCAGCACATGGAATCTAGGACAGATAAATCCCTTGAGAACAGAAATAAGAGTAGTGACACCAAGAGGGGAGGACGAAGGTGGAGAGAGAATGGGGGGAAAAGAGGGAACCATATATTCACCCCTGGCACCACCACCACAAAAGGGGGAGACCCACAGAAACGTGGGTGAAGGGAGACAGCAGTTATAAGTAAGATATGAAAATAATAATAATAATTTATAATTTATCAAGGGTTATCGAGGGCAGGGGTGGGGGAAGGAGGGGATAAAAGAGGCACTAATACCAAGGGGCTCAAATAGCAAGGGAATGTTTAGGAAATGGTGATGGCAACATATGTACAAATGTGTCTGATGCAAGATGTATGGATTGTGATAAAAGCTGTAAGATCCCCAAATAATATGGTTTTTAAAGTCATTTTTTGTCCTCATTCTTTTCTAGAAATTTACTTTCTATTGAGCCCTTGGTATCAGCTCTTCCTCCCTCCCCCCTGATTTTTAAAAAGTGAAGATCAAACAATAAATAAATAAATAAATAAATAAATAAATAAATAAATAAAATATCCAAAGTTTTGGACTCCCCCTGCCTTCCCACAAAAAGAAAAAAAGATGGAAATAGCACACAGGGTCACTGTACCAAAACACCAGTGACATTTCACCATTTCAGTAGGTAGCATATGAGCAAGAACCAATGGTCCTGAAAAAAGAAATTAAAGCTGAGCTGAAAGCATTGCAGCTCTAGGAATTGATGGAATACCAACTGAAATGTTTCAGCAAGATCATGAAGCCCTGGGAGCACTCACTCACCTATTGTAGGAAATTTGGAAGACAGCTAGCTGGTTGGCCAATTGACTAGTAGAAATTCATATCTGTGCTCATTCCAAAGAAAGGTCACTCAACAGAACACTCAATTATCCAATGCTATCACTGACAGCACAAGCAAATACAATTTTTCTGAAGATCATTCAACAAAGTCTGCTTCACTACACTGATGGCAATGATGTCAGTCTTGTTGATGGTAGGGGAATCTTAGCTCAAAACAGAGAACACTAGAAAAATGTTTATTTGTGTTTCATTGAGTATGCCAAGGCATTAGACTGCCTCATAACAAGCTATGGCTAAGTTTGAGAAGAACAGGAATTCCATAACTCTTGCTGTGAGGTCCAGTCTCACATGTGGATGGGTCTTAATGAATGTGTAATGGAAGGGAAGGAATTAGGAAACAGACAAAAGTTTTGGGGTGCTCAACTCTATGAGGGCTTCAGGACTCAGGTCCAAGAAGAGAGAGAGAGATTGTTTTCTCATATCGCCTTGTGTATTCTCGGGATATGCAAGCCCCTCTAATTACAGATAACCACATCCTCAACAAAGTGGGCTGTACACTAATCCTAAAGGTCCCCGAGTCCATTGGAGGAGTAGCCAACATCAGTGCTGGAGAAATTTAAGAGGAATTGATTGTCTCCTGAACAAGGAAAGCAATAGCAACATGTCTGCTCTGGTCAGATGTGCTTGTAAGAGGTAATTTTAAGGTAGCACTATTATGGAACGATGCTTTGGGAATTAATATTAATTATGAGAATGTGATTGGGACTTATCTCTAACTCACAAACATGAAGGCCTCCCTCTTCCAAGAATCCTGGCCTCTCAGGCTTCTTAAAATATTAGAATAGAATTTATCCACATACACTCTCTTCCCATTCCTCTCATTCCCACAACTTAATTGTGCTCTTGTGCTCATGGATCAAGAGGCATTTGTGAGAGTGGAACAGGGATTGTTGCACAGTTTAAAATCAGAGAAGATGTGTATCCATGTTGTACTCACCATGCTTCTTCAATCTATATGCTGAGTAATTCATCAGAGAAGCCGTGTTATATGTGGAATCATGTGTTATCAGGATTGGAGAAGGCTTATGAACAACCTGCAAGATAGAGATGACACAACCTTGTTTGCTGAAAGTGAGGAGGACTTGAAGTACTTGCTGTTGAAGATAAAGAATTTCAGCATTCAGTATGGATTACAACTCAATGTAAAGAAGAACAGAGTCCTCAAAACTGGACCAATCGGTAACATCATGATAAACAGAGAAAAGTCTGGATGTGTCCAGGATTTTGTCTTATTTGGATTTACAATCAGTCTTTACTGAAGAAGCAGTTGAGACCTCAAAATATGACTTACCTTATATGAATCTGCTGCCCAAGACTTCTTTAGAGCAATAAAAAACAGGGATGTTATTTTGTGGACAAAGGTGAACCTGATCCAAGCCATTGTATTTTTCTTTGTCTCATATGTATGTGAAAATTGGACATTGAATAAAGAAAACTTATGGTGCTGGAGAAGAATATTGAAAGTATCATGGAATGCAAAATGGACAAATGGATCTGTCTTGAAAGACGTACATCCAGAGTGCTCCTTAGAGACAGGGTGGCAAGACTTCATCTTAAATACTTTGAAAATGTCAAGAGAAATCAGTCCATGGAGAAGGGCATCGTGTTTAGTAAAGTAGAAGAGCATCGGGAAATAGCAAGGCCCCCAAAGAGAGGGGTTCACACCGTGGCTGCAAGAGTGGCCTGAATTACAGGAACAATTTTGAGGATGACATAGTGTTCGCCCTGTTGAGCTTAGGGCTGCTATCAGTCGTAACTGACTTGTTGATACCGAACAGCAGCAGCAGCAGCAGCAGCAACAACAACTCTTTTTCCCACTTACTCAGAGAGAAATCTTTGATTGCTTCTCCCTTATTTTCCACACCAAACCTTGATTACTCAACCAAGGAGTCTTGGTGGTCTGATGGCTAAATGCTGCCTGTTAAGTATTAGCTCTGTGATTTGAACCTACTAGTGGTTCTGTGGGAGCAATCGCCTCCTGTACAAATCCCAAAGCTTCAAAATAAACTCCTAGCCATTGAGCTGATTCCTACAATTGCACCCCTAAATGGTGTGTCTGAGGCTGCAATTTTTCTGGAAGTGGATAGTCTCATTTTTATCTTGTGTAGCAGGATAGAACCCTGGTGGGTTTAGACCTCTTACACTGCAATGCACAGTCTAATGCTTGTGAGCTTACTCCATGGGGACTGCAGCCCAGAAATCCCTATGGACGCAGTTCCACTTTGCTCTACGGACTTGCTCTGCATTGGAATTAGGCAGAGAAAGGAAGTGGTGAGAAAACAACGCTAAAGTCAGGGGAATAACTAAGGAATTAGAATCAACACTAAGGAGGGCATGGAGATCCTGGGGGCTGTTAGAGCAACAGCAATGTAGCTGAGAGGAAGTACCTAGATACATAAGTAGAGAAAGCTATGGATAGACATGTAATGATAGGTGTGTACATATGTAAATACACTACTTCATAAAAAAGAGGTATTGGCCAAAGTACATATACTTATATGGCAATACACTTAGGTAGTCGATGGACTTCAGGCCTCTGTTCACATCCTATCTCAATGCAAGAACACTTTGTTCTAACAAATTGCCTTTCCATGATAACTCTCCCAGCACAATTGCTGAAGATAAGCAAGTGTGGTAATGGTGCCTGGCTGATATAGCTTCTGGGGCCTTGAAGTTGGACAAGCAGTCATCTAGCAGAAAAGCATCAAGCCCACATAGAAGAAGCACACAAGTAGGTGTGCTCATAAGGTGTCAATGGGACTGGGTAACAGGCATCAGAAAACTCATAACAAAAAAGCAAACAAAAACATATTGTTGAGACTGAGTGGGGGGGGGGGGGAGAAGCGGAGCAAAGCCTCAAAGTTCATTTGTAGCCAATGGGACATCCCCTCACAGAAGGGTCACAGGAAGGGATGAGCCAGGGTGCAGTAAAACACTGATGAAACACACAGTATTCCTCTTGTTCCTTGAGGCTTTCTCACCCCCCTCTACCATCCCACCCCACTATCATGACGCCAGTGCTGCCTTTCACTTTGGACTAGTCCGGAGCATGTACACAGGTACAGATAAGAGATAAAAGCTCAGGACATATGGAATCCAGGAAGAGGAATGGGAATAGCAATATCAGAAGGGTAGGGGGTGGTGGGGAGGGGAGGAGAGGAAAGGGAAATGGATTGCAATGATCAACACAAAACCACCCCCACCTACCTCCAGAGGGTGAACCACAGAAACCATAGGTTAAGACAGTGGTCAGTGTAAGATACAAAAATAATAATAATTTATAATTTATCAAGGGGTCACAAAGTTGAGGGAGGGAAATAAAAGGAAATAATACCAAAGGTTGAATAGAAAAGTAAATGTCTAGAAAAGAATGATGGCAACCTAGGTACAAACATGACTGATACAGTTGATACATGGATCATTGTAAGAGCTGCCAAAGCCTCCAATAAAATGATCTTTTGATAAATAAAATTAGCTATTAAAAGGGGAAAATATGTGCATGTGAAGAAATAAATGTATGATATGGAGTCTTCGATGTATCAACTGGTCAGATATGTGTCCAAAGCCAATTTTATAGGGAAAAAACCCCAGAGTTGGAGCACCATTCTAGATTAAGAAAATAGACACAATAACAAAATATAATGTAGTCTTTGATGGGATTACTCTTTGCTCAAGTCATCAATCATGTAGCAACATAGTCATAATTGTTTGAAGTTCCAGAGATGGAGCCTGTGCCCTGCTCTTATCCTCTTGGTACTCAGTGTTCTCATCTTAGCCCTTCTGTGCCAACTGTAACTGACCTCAATGCCTGAGACTCCCTGGGAGCTTGCCTTTGGCACGTCCCAAGGCAGATGGTGGTTGGTGAGCTAACACTTCTGGGGAATTTTAAGGAAGAGCTGAACAATTGGCTCTTTTCATTCTAAAACCCATCATATCCCATAGATCTCCAGTGGGATTTACTCTAAGTTACCCATATAGTTTAGCTTTACATTGAAATCTCTATTTGGATTTCCTTTCTTCTTTATCTTACCTTCTTGATCTTCTGCTGTGGCTTCCTGGAACTACTTTTCAAATTAACCCCTCAAACATTCTTTTATCAGGGGCTGCGATTCTGGGAGAACCCAGCTTATAACTGGTGTCAAAACTCTTGGTTCTACAACATGATGAATGCAATTAAAGTCATTGAACCAGTATGCATATTTGATGAATTGGAAGATATTATATATATATATATATATATATATTCTACTCCACAAAAAGAGAGTACTATAGAGAAACAAATCATAGGGATGGCAATCAAAGATCACAATGAGATACCATTACAATGCCACTTGTATGGCTAACAGAAACAAAAAATAAAGTTGGAAATAGCAATTTTGGCAAGAATTTGGGGAAACTAAAATTCCAACATACGGCTGGTAGAGCACTGTGTCAGTTCCTCAAAAACAAAGAAAATTACCCCATGACCCAGCAATTTCACTCTTAGGTTTATTTGCCAACAACTTGAGAGCAGAGACTTCAAAAGTGTGAGCCAAAGATTTCAATTAATGTAACCCCAAACCAACATAGGAATGGCATCAGAGCTTAAATTGTGGGCACTTGTTTTGCAGAAGGCTGTGGTTGAAAGTGGAAGCTGAAACCCATTTACAGGGTTCACACATTGATTAAACTTCTGGTGCATCCCCTGCAATCTTAGTTGAGGACGTGCATAGACCTGTTTTCAGGCAGAGAGCATTGTAAAGTCAATTATGGCAGATACAGTTAATTCAAAATGTAGCATCTTATTATTGGATCTCCCTTATGATCTATTTTAAAACTGTTTCAGTTAAAATAAGAAACAAGAAAAGAAAAAACGAAAGGGAAACTACACAAGGATTAAGCTCCTGGTGAATGCCCTGTGGCCCTGGACCAGGGACATGAACGGCCTTGCTCTCTGGCAGAGTGCCTGGGGAAGGGGATGGTGGCAGATGCAGTTAGGTGACGATTTGGCACCCTATCATTTCATCTCCCTCATGATTCATTTAAATCTCTTCTGCTTTTTAATATTTTCTGCTTTCCTTTTGATTGAGGTTCTTATCTGTTTGACTTTGTTATTGTTGTTAGCTTTCTAAAAATATTTTTATGTATTTGAATCCAGGATAGACAAATATCCCTAGAGAGTATAACTGGATTAATGGTTCCTGGAGGATATGAAAGGGGAGGTTCGGGGGGAATGGGAAGCTCATCTTGATGATTACAGGAATGAGGAAGATGTAAAATTGATTGTGGAGATAATTGTACAACCCTTCCTCATGTGGTTGAAGTATTGAATTGTATGATATGTGGATTATATGTCACTAAAAACTGTTGGAAAAATGAAAGACCTGTATATCAATATTCATTGTAGCACGATTTACAAATTCCAAGGTG
>PVJH01036950.1:0-18357 GCA_004026705.1 Nesogale talazaci | reverse complement strand
GGTGTGGTGTGTGTGTGGTGTGTGTGCTGGGGCAGATGACGTGGGAGGTGTGCGTGATGGATGGATGTGTTCGTATGTGTACGCTGTATGGTACGTGTGTGGTGTGTGTGGTGAGTAGGGGTGCAGCGTGCAGGTGTTACATCTCGTGGTGTGGCGTGAGTGTAGATGTCGTATATATATAAGATATATTTTGTTGTGTGAGGGGTGTAGCATGTATGCCAGATATGTTTTGATGGGTGCATGGATGTGTGTGTCAGGTATGCTTTGATATATGTGTGGTGGTGTGGTATATGCATGTCAGATATGTTTTTGGGGGGTGTAGATAGAGTAAATGTATGTTAGTATGTTTTCGTGTGTGTGTGGAAATAGCATATGCATGTTAGGAATGTTTTGATGTGTGTGGATGCAGTATGTGTATGTCAGATATGTTTTGCTGTGTATGTATGTGTGGTATGTAGTGTGTGGTGTGATAAGCAGAGGTATGCAAATGAGGATTGGGATAGTCGATGGATACGATGTGCAGTGTGGAATGTGCTGTAACTGTGGTGGTGCATGGGTGGCATGTGGTACATGGGTGTTATGCGGTGTGGGATGTGGTATAATGTGATGTGTGACGTGTGTTGTGCGGAGCGTGTGCATGTGTACAGGTGTAACCCCACCTTCCCACATCCTTGAGCAAAGCCTCCGTGAGTAGGTGCAGCAGTGGTATGAATGCCTACCCCCCGCCACCTCCCGAGCAGCTGGAGGGCTGGCATTTGAGGCCAAGGCCCGGGCTCACGGACTCGTGCCTCTATTAACTCTAATCACCTCTGCTCTAATACCTCTGCATACCAGCTTCTCTGGCTCCCCCACTGAGCTGCTCCGGCCCGGGCACAGGCTCGCTCCTCTGCCTGGATCCCTCGCTTCCTCCCTGGCACCTAGTGGCAGGGCCTGAGGGTCAGTCAGTGTTGGCCAGACCTGAGTGAGTGGCCTTCAACAGCAGCAGACAAGACGGAGGGAGGTTCCAGAGGAATGGAATGGTTCCTCTGTGCAGGACCCTGTCCTGGAGGGAAGCCTGTCCACCTTGAAACTTGAATCAAATTCAGGAGCCCAGAGAGACATCTGCCGTCCTTACCTGTGCCTGGGGACACGCAGGTATGTACTGGTCAGGAGAGGGACCCAGATACCCTGGCTGCCAGAACGTGCATTGGCAGGGACCGAGGGAAGGATACTCTCATCTCATGTCTACAGAGTCATTTTTACCTTGGTGGAAAGCCACTTTTTTGGTGTACAGCTTATGGAGTTTTGACAGAAATATATACAGAGTAGCTATGAGTTGGAGCCCTTGTGGCACTAACCACAAGGTCAGTGGTTCAAACCCGACACTGTCTCTACAGGAGACAGATGAGGCTGTCTACTCCTGTAAAGATCTACTGTAAAGGCTGTCTACTCCTGTGAAGATCTAAAGTTTGGGAGACCCAAAGGGGCAGTTCTACTCTGTCCTGTGAATTAGGGTAGTGAGTTTTTTGGTCTGATGAGTGGAAATCAATTCAATGGCAGTGGGTGTGTATGGAGTTGTTTCCATATATATATATGTATATGTATACATAAATATCCATATTTTCTAGATTTTCCCACTAAAAGTTGATATGAAGACTACAATCATAGTCCTCCCCCCTCCCCAATACTCACTGCCTTCCAGTTGGTTCCGATTCATGGTCACCCTACAGGACAGGGTAGAACTGCCCCCTTTGGGTTTGCAAGTCTTTCCTATTAAATCTTCATGGGAAGAGACAGCCTCACCTTTCTCCCACAGAGCAGCTGGTATGATTGAATCTCTGACCTTATGGTTAACATTGCAGTGCCCTAGGATAGCCTAACCAGATATGTCCCTTCATTATGCTCTACTGAAAATGTCAGAACCAGAGAACAAGAAAGGGGAGGAGACAGGTGGGTGCCAGGTGGGCTTGGGGTGCCAACTCCAGCTCTGAGAAAGAGGAGGTCACTTCCCTCTCGAGCCCCCACCTTTCACTGGAAGGCTGTGCCAGTCCAAGGTGGAATCCCTTAAGGGTGGCCTCCACCACCCACCAAGGTGAGCTCCACCTATCAAAGAATCCACCCAACTTTGTTCCCATCTGGTCTTCAGTCTCTTCTTCCCGCTCACCCACCTAGAGTCCCATTAAGCAGAGAACGGATCACACTACGTGTAAATAAACCCTTGTGTAATAGAAAACATTCTATTATTTTGAAGGCATCTCTTAACATCTTTCTTTTCATAAGAATACTTTTCTGGGAGAATAAGGATCCATGAGTTATTTTTTTTATTTTGATTGTGAAATAGGTGAAGGCTGATAGAGCAGATCACTAACTTTACATTCAACAATTTGCACACATTTTGTTTCACCTCATTCATTATAATTCCTTCACTGTGGTTTTGTGTTAGTCCAGGTGGACTAGAAAAACAAATTCATAGACACTCATATGCATATAAGACAGAGCTTTATAGACACGAGCAGTTGTATGTTGAGGAAACAGTCCAGTCCATAAGTCCAATATTAGCCCATATGTCTGATACCAATCTATAAAGTCCTCTTCAGACTCATGCAATGACACCGAATGCAGGAAGGTTACACGCCTGTGGGTGGGAAGTCGTGTGGCTCCAGTGGCAGTGGAAGCATCTCAGCACTGGCGTGGGTCTCCGTGTGGCTCCTCCAGCTCCAGGGCTCTAGTGAAGCTCCCTGTGTCTTCTCTACAGGAATGTCTCACAGGGTGTGAGCCCGGGGCCTGCCTCCAATGAGCTATTTATCTCCTTGGTGCCTCCAAAGGAAGGCAGCAAGCTGTGAACTTGGTTAACAAGCTAATCTCCACCCCTTCACTCGAATAGACAACAGATTATTTGCCAAAGGCGTCCTTGATCAAACTCCTCTTTGTGTTATCTGCTTCCACCCATCCTGCTTTTCTTCTCTTTCTCAACTCTGTCCTTGGGTAAACTCTGCCCTTTGGATCTCAAATGGTCATGTATTCTAAATTGTGCATACCTCATGTGGCGGTCACCTAATCTGGTGTCAGTTGAGGTTTAAGAGTGCAGGGGTGGCTAAAAGAAGCTCACTTGCCTTTGTGATCATGAGGTGCTGAAACAATCAGGTATCAGGCATCATAGAACAAAAATCAAAATCAATGGACCAATTAACTCCTGATATCGCTGAAGACAAATGGATACAGAGGCAAACAGAGTACAAGAAACAATGGTGCCCAGCTACCAAGTGGTTGAATGCCTGGAGTCACAAAGACTTGAAGATAATTGAGTGGCCATTCAGGACAGAAACAGCAAAGCCCACATGGAAGAAGCACACCAGCATGTGTGATCAAGAGGGGCCGAAGGGAGCAGGTATCAAGCATCAAAGAACAAGAATCACATCATTACAAATGAGGGGGAGAGCAGGGTGGGGACCTAAGGCCCACTGGTGGGGGAGTCATGGGGAGGAGACAGACCAGTCAAGGGGCAGTCAGGCAGTGATGATGCATACAAGTTTCCTCTAGTTCCTGAAGCCTTCCTCCCCACCAACCATCATGGCCCAGCCCTACCTTACAAATCTAGATGGACTGGGGAAGGTACACTGGTGGAGAGGGGAGCTGGAGATATGGAGAAACCAGGATGGGTGAGCCCCTTCAGGCCAGTGGTTAGATTGGAGCTGCTGGAAGGATGGAGGGAGGGAGGGAGGGGTGGGGGAGGAGGGTGCAGTTGGGGAATCAACTGCAAGGATATGCACATAAGCTCCTATTTGAAGTATGGGCATTAGGGGAGTGGGTTGGGGGAGAGGTCGGACAGTGTAAGATATGACAGAACAATAATAATTTATAAAGTATTGAGGGTTGCTGGGAAGGAGAGAGCAGGGGAAGAGGGGTAGAGATGGAAAAGCCGATACTAGGGGCTCAAGGAAAAAGGCGGATGATTGGAGAGTGATAATAGCAGTGGACATGTGAAGGTGCCTGGCACAGTATGTTTATTTATGTATTGTGAAAAACAATGTATGAGACCCCGATAAAATGATTTATAAACGACAACAACAACAAAAATAGTGTAGAGGTGGAATCTAGCCTGTCAATCTGGAGATAGCCAAAGAAGACCTCTGTGTGGGCGTGGCTTTCTTCTCTGAGAATTCTGGGAACTCTGGTATTTCCTTCTTGGAGGCAGGAGACATTATCTTTCTCACAGCTCACCCCCTTGGAGACAAGACACATGGTACTACGCTGATAGACCCCTCACCCCTGGAACTGGAGGAGCCACTTGGAGACCCCTGTCAGCACTGAGATGTTTACAACACCACTGAACCCAAAGGCATTCGACCCATCTGGCTTGTGATCAGCCTGCATTCGGCGTCACTGCAAGTGTTTTCATGAGTCTGAAGACTGGTGTCAGACATGTGGGCTGATAACAGACTTGTGGGCTTGGATTGGACTGGGTTGAGATGCTTTCTCGATGTGCAATTTTCTTGTATATCAACCTCTCCCTGAGATACACGAGTGTCTCCATGAATTTGTTTCTCTAGTCTACCCAGACTAACACCCCTCACTAATGTTAGTTCCCTCGCAAAGAAGGGTCTTTTATTTGCCTGAACATTGAACCAGGGAGGTGGGTGTGTTCAGTTTCAGACCTGAGTAGCGACAAAGAGTCACAGTCTTGGGAGGTCCCACTCGGTGTCTTTTATGATTTTGAGTTTGGGTCTGCATGTTCTCCCACTCTATATGTGATCTCTTTCAGAGCAGTTGTTAATGGATAGGCACCATCTAGTTCTTCAGATCTCATGAAGACCGCTCCATTGCATTCATGGTTCCCATGTACCTTTGAGTTGTCATCTCTCTTCTTTCCTCTAGACACAGAGAGAGACTAATAGCTGTACCTTCGATCGCTGCTCACAAACTTTTGATTCCAACCATGCATGGCTCTCCAAAGTAGGATGGAGAACACTGTCCTTGTGTTGTATGTTCAGCCAACTGACCTTGAAATCCACTAGGACTACCGATGGTCCTGCGTCCCCAGACCACCCTGGTGACTCATTCCCACAGGGGTTCGGTTCTGTCTAAGAATTCTTCATTCTTCTGCCCCTTGTATGCTCCACCACATTCATGGATATCCTTGCAGCAAAGAGAAATAGGCATGTACAAATAAATATCTTCTGTCAAGTCTATATGTATTTGTGGACATGCTCCCACTCTCCCTCTCATATCAATTCAACCTACATATTTACCCAGGAGTTCACTAGTAAATTACCTTTATTGCATAATTGCATTTATATTCCTAGTTGTCTCTGTTGCCTGAAACGCTTGTGCTCCTCCAGCATCTGCCATCATTTTTGCCAACCACCCTCTGGTGGTCACCATTCATTCACTCAAATTGACTTCTGGCCAGTCATCCCCCTTCTTCTCTCCTCCTCCCGCCCCTGGCACTAACTAACTCAGCAATACCCCACAACAACGAGGAGGGTTCGCCAATGCAACTGCTCCCACTCCTAAGTTCACAAGGACAGAAATGAAGAGATTTAACAGGGGAAAATCATTCAAAACACAACTGTGGCAAATTGGAAGCAAAAGAGCATGCTAACTAGAATCACAAGATGTTTCTTGACCTTTAACGAGAGTGAACTTATGTGATCTTGACCTTTTCTGATTGACAAATTTCATTCCTCATAATGTATTCCAGGTTCATCCAGCCTATCGGGTGCTTTGCAAATTCATCGCTGATCTTTCACGTGGCACAGCAGTTCGCCGTGTGCATCACCAATTTGGAACCCACTCCTTTGGAATCAAACGGCATATTGCGTTGGGCAGATTGCGCTGGGTCTGCTGCAAAGACCTCTTTAGAGCATCAAAGAGCAAAGAGGCTCTTGGAGAATTCAGATGCACCCGACTGCAGCCATGGCATTTCCGATCACCTCATAGGCATGTGGAAGCTGGACGATGAAAAAGGAAACCAGAGAAGGGAATCAGGAAATCAGAGCCTTTGAATGATGGTGTTCACACAGACTATCGCAAGTACTAGAAGGACGAATCCTTGGAGGAAGAACAACCCAAATGATGCTTACAAGGGAGGTTGGCGAGATGTCTTTTCATGGTCTTTGAAAATATTCTTAAGAGAGACCGGGGCCTGGAGAAGGATGCCGTGCTTGGTAAAGCAGAGGGTCTAGGGGGCAAGGGGGAGACCCTCAACCAGGGACAGTGGCTGCAGCTGTGAATTCAGAGATAGGAAGAAGGGAGAGGATGGGCCAGAACCAGGCAGTGTTTCTTTCTGCCTTGCAATGAGACCTGGCACCGACTCAGCAACACCTGATGACAACACGGAGAGCTCTCCAACGCGACTGCTCCCACGCCTGAGTCCACAGGTACAGACATGAGGACAGTCCTTCAAAACCCAGTGGTTGCAAACTGGAAGTAAAAGAGCGTGCTAACCAGGACCAAGAAGCCCAAGCGGTACGGCGGGTAAGTGTCAGCTGGGAGCCCACCAGTTGTTCTGCAGGAAAAAAGACTTGGCCCTCTACTCTCATGACGATGACAGCCTTAGAAACCCACAGGGGCAGGTCTCCTCGGTCCTATGCGGTCATTCTGAGTTGGGATCCACTCAAGGGCCTGTAACAACATACCAAAATAAATACGTATGTGTGTGCTATATGTGTAGGTATGTAGGTATGTACTAATCACTTCTGTGTCCCCCATCACCCAAAGTCACACCCCTTTTTAGACTAGCCAGCCCAAGCAGTATCTTGATCATCTTAAGAGTACATCAGGGACCAACTCTATCCTGTCTGTCTATCAGAATCATCCACAGCTCAGAGGAGATTCTGGCTGCGTGAGGAGAACTTCTAACAGAAGGCTTTAGAAAAGGATTGGGGACTATTGGACTCTGTCCTCTGGCTGACTATGGGTGACCTGCTTTGCTGTTGGCCGCCTGTGGTGGGATAGCCTGAATTGCTCTACAGAGGACCACTTGGCGGCCCTCGAGACTTGAAGTGCTGCCAGTGTACTAGCTGTCTCACGCAAGTGAGTTGCACCAAGCCACTTGTACTGCTTTATAGATTAGTTAATTGTTTATTTCTTATGTTAGATATCTTTCTAGCTATATAAATAGAGAGAGAGAATTTAAAAGAAGGATTGGGCTGAGAGGGGAGAAGAGTAATGATTAATAGAATGGAAACTTAGGAAACGGACAGATGGAAATCAAGGTGGGGAAACAGAGACCGTCTTCCTTTTGTAAGGTTCTTCGTGAACATGTTTGATAGCATTCCAAGAGTTTCTTTAAGGAATATAGGTGCGTTTAGGCTCCAGAGTGCAAAAATGGCTAGTGTCTGCTTCCAGGTTCAGGGGCGGACATACTGAATCGCAAGAGGACTCCTTGCTGACAGTGGGGAGGACCTGAAGCACAGGTTGATGAAGATCAAGGATTGCAGCCTTCAGCAGAGATCACAACTCAATGTTGAGAGGACCAACATCCTCACCTCTGGACCCACAGGTGATGTATGACAAGCAGAGAAAAGATGTAGGACGAAAGTGTGCCTGCCCCAAGCCAGGGGGTTCTCGGTCACCTCAAATGCACGTGAACACCAGACATGGAAGAAGGAAGGCTGAGGAAGAGTCCATGCATTTGAATGATGGAGCCGGCAAAAAAATCCTGAAAGGACCACGTACTGCCAAAAGGAAAGACAGCCAGCATGCTCCCGAGAGGCAAGGATGGCAAGACATCCTCTCACAGACTCAAGACACGGTGTCAGGAGAAATCAGTCCCTGGAGGAGGGCATTGTGCTTAGTAAACTCAAGGGGCAGGGAAAAAAAAAGAGAGAGAGAGAGAGAGAGAGGGCCCTCAAGGAGGCGGATAGACACAGGGACTGCAGCAATGGCTTCAAAGATGACAATAGTCGTGGGGAGGGTGCAGGACCCACCGGACAGTGTTTTCCCCTGTTGTAGCCAGGGTCACTGTGAGTCACCATGACGATTGGCACCGAACTCTGAGGAGTCCAGGCGGCCCAGTGTGTAAGTATTCAGCCGCTGACTGAGAGGCTGCCCACGCAGTGCCTCTATGGAGAGGCATGCCCTCATAGGCAGTGTGACGTCAGCACAGGGCTCTTACAAGCAGAGGGCATCTGGCCAACCTGTAGGCTGCAGCACTTCTTAGTCAGGAGTTACTGGAGTCGAGGAACCCAGCTCTGGGATATCCAAGTGAATCCTGTCTTTATTGGACATTCTCGCCCTTCTGGCAGGGTCCTCGGTGGCTGGGTGGTAGACCAGTCCCCTTGGCCACATCAGGTTCTTGGAAGCACCTGTGACTACCGGGTGGTAGGCAGACAAGCACCAGGCAGCTGCCTCCACTGTGGGTCTGGGAGCTTCATCCAGTCCCCCAAGAACTCCTCCAGGACTCCCTGCTCCCAGGGACACCCCTTGACAGGTGCCATATGGTGCCTGCTACTGCTCCTTTCCCAGCATGCATCCTTCTGGAGACAGAGAGGGACATGAACTACTGAGAGATGCTTCTCTGAGGTGTGGGGAAGAGCCTGGGGGAGGGAGTTTAGGTTTTCTTTTTACACAAGTGACACAAGGACATGGAGAATGAGAATTCAAGAGAGTTATGAAGCTGCCTGGAAGGCGAGACTGTTCCTAAGACCCAGGACAAGTGACAGTACTCAGTTTCCATGCCCTGATGGCGGGGGAAGGAGGTGCTTCCAACACCCCTGAAGCTAAAACACCCGTCATTTGAATCCCCGTCTCCCCATGACTCGGGCACAGAGTGGCAGTTTATAGCAATAGAATTAATGTCGCTCTAAAGGTAATTTGAAAACGCCAAGAGTAGCGAATTATCACATGAAAATGCAAATTGTTTCTTATCTGGCCTGTTCCACAGATGCTATGATTCATCACTGACGGCTGGGCTGTATTTCCAAGTCAGCTCTCGGTGAGGGGGAGAGAGACACGGCCAGCCACGTTCCCCTGGCAGAGATTTATAGCTCCTTTTATCCAGATGTAAGGCACACGGCGTCAGGAGGGAATATTAAACCTATAAAATCTCTATCTAGTATGTAGTACTCCTTTGAGGAGGACAAAGGGCACACAAGTATACACTTCCGTCTTCTAAGAGTTCCTCTCTCCAGACAGGTACACGCTGCTCACGCCATACAGGGATGAGTTGAGTTCCAGACCTAAGGGGGATGGAGAGTCAGAGTCCAGGGAATTCTACTGGTCTCTCCATGAACAGCAAGCTCGGTCTCTTTGCTGATTTTGAGTCTGGTCCATATTTTCTTCCTCCCTTCTATTCAGGACTTCCCTGGGTGATTTCATTCAGAACAGTTGGTCACCAGGCATCATCTGTTTCTTCCGGGTGGTGAAGGCTGATGGGCGTGTGGACCATTAGTCCACAGGATTAATTGTACCCATGTGTCTTCAAATCTTCATCTCTCTCCTTTCCTCAAGTCAAGGAGAGACCAAGAGTCACACCTACAATGGCCATTCACGGGTTGTTATGACTCCGGTTGCTCCTCACCACCACAGGAAGTAAACGATGTCGTTGTGGATGATGTGTTGCCAGTTGACTCGGTGGCTTCTGAGCCCTCCGGTACAGCACTGTGCTCCCTTGAAGTGTTTGGTTCTGTCTATGAAGTATTCATAGCTTAGACCCCTGTAGACGCCACCACCTTCATAGCAGCATTTCCATGGAGTTCACTCTCCACTTGGCCTTCATAGGAAGTCTTTCATCCATGCACCCACCCACCCATCCAATCCTTCCTCTACCCAACCAGAGGATTTTTCTTATAGTCACGCCTTTCTCATAAGTATGTTGAGCGAGTCACAGAGCCTCTACTCCTGGCTACGAGACAAGATACCAGTGGTGTCTCCCATGTTCTCTTTTGCAAGTGTTTCTGTGGGGGAGAGAGAGGTGATTGTCAAAGAGGAGTCATCCATCTGCACAGTCTCATGTTGGACAAGCTAGAATCGAGACTGGCTGGGTTGCAGAGTGGGTGATCTCTCTGGCCACCCCTGTCCCCATATATCCTCATAACTTAGTGGGCACCTATTTCTTGTCCTCCCGAGAAGCCCGGGCAGTCATAGCAATGCCATTATGTACCAACGAATCCTTGCAGCGCTGCTGGAGGGCAGAGTTCCTGCAGGTCCGGGGGAAAGAGAAGTTGAAGCCAGAGTACCCAGTTAAGGCAGTTGCACTTTATTCTGTAGACCAGAGTCCTCTGCAAATCACTTATGAAAAAGACTGCACTGAGACTACACTTGACCTTTAAAAGTCCCGCTGCTAGCATCTCAGATGGCTAAAGACAAAAATGAGGCCCTACAGTGAGAAGCCTAAAAAGGCCCCATCCTATTTGGACCAACGAACAAGAGGAGAAGTATGAAAGACATGAGATGGCCCACGATTTCATGCCTTTTGAATCAATAATCAATACTCATGGACACAACGGTCAATACATCACAGTATACGGTGCTGAGCCAATCTGCCGCAGGGCCACTGCGTTCAGCCAAGCAAAGGGTTAACAAAAGAGAGGAAGGCCTTTGACAAGACAGATGGATAGTGGGGCTTCAGAAATGGGCTCAAGTGGAATGACAGTTGAGGGCGGTGGCATTTCATTCTGTTGTACGGAGGGTCATCGCGGGTCAGACGGGATTTGATGACCCTCGACAACAAACAACAGTTGTGAAAAGGCAAAACTGTCCCCTGGATGACAAAGGTGTGCCGGACGCAAGCCTTGGTATTTTTGATTCATCTCCTAAGTATGTGAATGCTGAATCGGGGGGAGGAGGGGGAGACGTAGGAGGCATTCGAGTTGTGGTGTTGGCAAAGAAGAGTGACTCCATCATGGACCACCAGAAGACTGAACAAAGCCATCTTGGAGGAAAGGCTAGACTGCTCTTTGGAAGTGGGGGCGGCCAGACTTCGTGTGGACATGTCATCGGGAAGGACCAATCACTGGCGAAGGTCATCGTGCTGGGAAAACCCGAGGGTTAGCAGAAAAGAAAGGCGGACTGACCCAGTGGCTGCAACACAACGTTCAAACCTAGCAACAATTCCAAGCATAGAGCAGAACCTGGCGACCCTTTGTCCTGTCATACAAGTGGCGCATACACTTAAGTACAAACCGCTCCGAATATCAGCTGAGAAAGCTGCATTTAAAATGTGCTGAAAAAACTCAGCTTATCCACGAATATATACGGTATCTCTGGATTTGTTTGTTTTGAGTCAGAGCTGAGAATACGAGGCACCTTGCAGCAAACACAGAGCATGGTCCTACCCGGTTCCCTATGAACAGTCCAGTGAGGAAGACATAGCAGTTGGCACGCCCAAAGTTCAAAACGTAGATGACAAAGTTCTCATCTCTGTCCCAGTAGCATTTCTCATCTCTCAGGGCCTCTCATGGGAGCACTGAATGGAATGATGGAGTCGTTCCTTCCTGTAAACCACAGATTCTCCTCCCAGGCAGCTCTGGAGTTTCACTGAGGACTTGTAAGTTCTGACCATCTTCTCACACAAAGATGCCTAGCCAAACACTCACACTTTGACGGAAGTACATCCTTTTCTAAAACTTCTGCATGCCTCCCCTCTGTCCTCCCTTCCAATGACTCCCCATGGAGAGGATGGCCCAGGACCAGGCTGTATTTTGTTCTCTTGCACATAGGTATGTTAGGCCAGGTTAACTATAAAGACAAATCCAGAGATACTCGTAGAGGTGGAGGAAAGAGCTTTATATCAAGAAGCTTTCTCTATTAGGAAAATATCCCCACCCAGTCCAACTTTTGGTAAGTCCATAAGTCCAACACTGGTCCATTAGTTCCTCTTCAGACTCACACCGTCACAAGGAATGATGTAGAATGCAGGAAGATCACAGGCTGGTGGATGCAAAGTGGTGTGGATCCAATGGTGGTGGACGCATCTCCGGGGCTCTGACAGGTCCCAGTGTGGTTCGCCACCAGGAAGGTCAAGGCGGAGAGAGAATGGGGAGCTTCCCAGAGCCCTCCTTACAAGAAGGCCATGTCCACCAGGAGGCACTGTCAAGCTGAGATCTGATGGACAGGCTGGGCTCAACCCCTACACTTTCACATATCAACTTGACATGAATTATCTAATTATCACAATACGGCCACTAGGAGTGAGAACTGGCTCAAAGACACCTAAGAACAATGACAGCATATGTAGACAAGTAATTGCCACCATGACCACAAGGCAAAATATTTCTGCCATGATAAAAAAGTTCTCTGGTTCCTCTTTGCATCCATTTGCCTACACACACACACATCTACACACACACACACACACACACCTCCCTGGAAACCATTAATCTGTTTTCTATCCCTTTGCTTTGGCTTTGCCAGAATGTCAGATATGTGCAATGATACACAATGTAGTCTTTTCTGTCTGGTGGTCTTCTTCTTCCACAGGATGGTTCAGATTCCTTATCCGGTGGCCTTTACAAGGAGTACCTTCCTTTTCATTCCTGAAGAGTTTCCTATTGAGCACATGAGGGACAACAGGTGGTTGATTCATTGACCTTTCAAAGGATTTCTGTGTTATTCCTAGTTTGGGGACAGTAGGGGGAAAAGACACTATGATATCTGACGCACGCGTTTTTTGCAGGGGCCGATGTGTTCGGTGCTCTCGAGTGGGATTTCTGGATGGAGAAGAAAAAGCACATTTAATTTGGTGAGGCATGAACTGCTTTCCAAAGTGGCTGTGCTTTTTGCATGTTCAGAATCAGGTTAAGAAAGTTCATATGGTTCCACGTCCTCATCAAATCTTGCTACTGTGCCTTTGTCTTTGTGTTTTAAGATTCTGGTAACTCGTGGTGGCACTAGTTGCATCATCCTGGTCAGGCTCAAAGCTGAGAATACCAGAAAGATGTTTCCTTGTGTCTTCTTGACCATGCAAAGGCATCGGACTGTGTGAATCATAACAAACTAGGAACGGCCTTGAGAAAAGCAGGGGGATCATAACATTTCATTGTACTCCCGAAGAATCTGTCCTTGGACCAAGAGGCAGTTGTAGGAGCAGCAGGAGGGGAGATCGGGTGGATAAAAACCAACGAGGCTAGGCATCCGACCCTTTCAGCCAATTTATTCAATCTGTATGCCAAGCACATCATCCGAGAAGCTAGACTACAGAACGAAAAACGCTGAAACAGGATTAGTGGGAAACGTCTTAAAAACCAGTCGTGACACAACCTTGCATGCCGTAAGCAAATAGCACTTGAAGCACCTCACCAATGAGCAAAGATTGAGTGACGCCTCCGGTGTGGATGACAGCTCCGTGTAAAGAACACCCAAAGCCTCACGAATGGACCAGGAAGTGACATCATGACACGTGTAGAAGATTGATGTTGTCAAGACTGCATCTCGCTGGGACCCACAATCAACACTCATGATGTCAGGAGACCCAATGACAGCTTGTGCCAGACACATCTGCCACATAAGACCTCTGTCACCTGTGGAAGAGCTAAGGATGTCTGTCGCTCAGAGGACAAAGGCAGGTCTGAGTCACGTGATTCGGACATGTTGTCCAGAGAGACCATTCCTGGGAAAGGACATCACGCATGGCAGAGAAGGTCAGTGAAAAATATTTTTGTCAGGTTGTCTGTCTTATGATTAAGTTGTGCATCTTCTGATCTAAGAACATAATGTTATCTAAGGATGAGTCAAAGATATCGCTGCGAGAGGTCCAGTTAAGCCACAGTCGGCAAACAAACAGAAAGCATGCCACCATGTTTCTGTGGATGGCTGCAGCCAAGTCCCCACATGTTTGTCTTCGTCTCATTAAGGTGCCTTCAGCCAGGGGGTGAGGGGTGGGCAAGGTCCACTCAAAACAACCACTTACAAAAACAAACAAACAAACAAAAACTACACTTACAGGGGCATCTGCTGTATCCATTCAAGAAAGGACAGACAGTTACTGTGACTCTGTGTGGAAATTCCAATAAAGTAGTCTAGATAGGTTTTGTGGAAGGTCACAGAAAAGTCATGGGGGCTTACTGAGAGGTTTAAGCAAATAGAAACTGCCTCTGTGAGAAATAAGACAAAGGAACTGTGCTAAGGAAATCCCCCCCCCCCCCCCCCCCCCCCAATTGCAACAAAGCACCTGTTCATTCTTGAGGGTATTTAGGGCTGACCAATGAAAAGCTTGCTGAAAAACCTTAACCCACCCTGATCTTTCCCCTCCAGGTTTCATGCTGTCCCCCAAGGAACATTGGAAAGGAACACAATTTAAGACCCTGAAGCATACCCAAGCTGTTCTATTGCCCTGGTGTCAATCAGAGCTTGGGAGTCTTCACGTAAGGGACAGAAACACTGCCTTCCACAGTGTTTGGATCTAGATGGAGGATATATAAAGAAACAATCATTGATATTTTTATTTAATAACGGCTCCTGGGTTTGTAGTAGTTCTTTTTTGCATGCCTTTCTGTCATTCCATTGTTTAAGTCTTCGATTTCTTTCCATGGCATTTATCATTTTCACTGTGCAGGTCTTGCACACAGTGTGTTAAAAGTTCCATAACTATGTCTCATCTCTTCTGCATTGACTGAGATGATCACACACATTGACTCCCTTATAAAATGATCAACTTTCAAAAGTCAGAGTGACCTGGAGTTCATAGAAATGGGTGAAATGCCTTAGGACTAATCATCACATCAAGTTTGGTCAACAGTGTCAGGAATTATCGCTCCTTGCTGATTCTCTAACCAATTTTCATATCATTTCCTGAGAGGACTGTTGAACTTGTCAACAATAACTGGATTCTTCTCTTTCTCTCTTCGTTTCTACATAATTGTTACATGAATCAGGAAGCTCTACTTCTAGGGGTATGTAGGGTTAGACTTTACCTTTTTAATCGTTATGTAATCTCCCTCTTTCCAGAAGATCATATAAATTCCTTATCACGGGTTAATTTGCTATTAATAGGCCTTGCAAATTTCTTTGGATTGGTGTCATTGTGGCATCTTTTCCCATCCTTTTAAACTATCTTTATACTTAAATTGAAAGTCATTTCTTTTTCTTATATCTAAATGAGGCAATAGAGTTGGGTTCTGCATTTTAAATCCAATCTAACCATCTCTACCTTTTAATTTAAATGCTTGTATCATTTACATTTAATGTAATTTCTGATAGGGCTGGCTTTAAGTCTGAATGTCTGTTGAGGATTTTTGCCATCTGTGCCATTTATTTTTCCTGCTTTTCTGCCTTTCGTTAACTGGATTTGCCAATGATAATGATTTCTCTCCACTATTGCCTATACGTCCTTGGGCTTTTGTTGTTTGCCTCGCTGGCCTTTACCTTAGGGCTTGATCATGTATCCCAGGCTGCCTTCCAATAGGAATAAAACTCCTCTATGACTTTAAAAGGATCCCTGGTGACTTCATGGTGGGATGCCCAGCTACAGTCCCCAAGCCAGAGGTGGGAGGAGGGAGTGGCAGTCCGCTCTCATGGAGTGACTGCCTCAGAAACCCTGTGGTCCATTCTAGTCTGTTCTAGAAGCTTGTTCTGGGTTAGCATCTACTTAATGGCTAGGGAGTAAGAACTGAACATGAATAGACTTCTTTTTCTCTCTCCCATCTTGGTCTTGCCATACGGTTTATTTGTACTGGTGCTCCAAGCCATCGAGCACACTGACATTCTGTTGGCTTAAGAGAATCCATGTGCTTTGTTTTTAAGTGGTCATTTATCACATCTTTACCCATAGGCTGTCTATTCCACACGCTTTATTCCTCTAGACCAGGGGTTGACAACCTGCATCTCTTGAGCTATCTGTGGCTCTTCCGGTAAGTGCATGTGGCGCTCAAGTAAAACGGAAAAATTTTAAAGGGTGTGATTCAGATTGTGGTTGCTTTCATTTGTTTGTAAAAAAAAAATTATCTATTGAGGACTCTCCGATAGTTTTTGAATTATTGTGAAGGACAGGATTGGCTTTTCCATCTCAAAAGTTCGCCAAACCCTTCTCTATACAGCTCCAAATATTTAACTATTCTCATAATTCTTTTCCTGGAAAAAATGTTCTTTAGAAATGGGAGAAGGGTTAAATTCTACTGATGATGTAGTCTCTCTGTTTTTCATCTGTCTGAAAAGGTCTTCGTTTTGCTTTCATTTTTTTTTTGTTTTTTGTTTTTTGTTTTTTGGGCATCACTGCTTTCTGGTGGTGGGAGTAGGAGGCCCAGCCTTTGCTCCTGTGGAGCTGCTGCTGGAATTGAACCTCCATCCCAGTGGGCCGCATTCCCACGCACCACCACTACGTCACCGGGGCTCAGCCCCTTGCTTTACTTTTTTTACCAGATATTTTTGTTGCATAAAGAATTCAAGGTTGAGTCTATTATTGTCTATATCATTGTTCTAGTATCTCCTGGCTTGATCAGCTTATCACCATAAGTCTGCTATCAATTTTATCTTTGCCCCATTTATACATATTTGTGTCATTCCCCCCGACCCTTCTGACTGCTTTTGAGATTTCTTGATTATGATGTGTTAGGGAGTCCTGGTATCATAGAGAGTTAAGCTTTGGGCTGTAAACACAGCAGTCACTCTGACAGAGAAAGATGAGCTAATTTTTTCCTATCAGAATTTGCAGTCTCAGAAGAACTAAGAGACAGTTCTACTCTGTCCTGTAAGGTTGGTATGAGTCTCTATTGACTTGAGGGCAGTGTACTGGGGGTTGGTGATTTTCTTTTTAATTCTACTTCAGTTTTGATGAGATTATTTTATCTGTGGTTCATCATTATTTGGCCACTATTTCTCTAAATATTTTTTCCTATTACCCATCTTTTCTCTTCCTGTGACTCTAATTATAAATATATTAGGTCACTTATGGTGACACAATCCCCAATGCTCTGTTTTTTTAAAACCAAACTTTTACTATTCTGCTTAGATTTTAATCATTTCCATTCTGCTTCTTCACATTTTCTGATCTTAACTTCTGCGGCGTCTTGTTCACTGTCAAATCCAGCTGATGTATTTCTTTTTTTATTTAAGACATTGTGTTTTTGTCTCTACAAGTTGCCCTTGACCTTGAATATCTTCCATTTCATTCCTCCTTCTGTTCTTTCACGTTCTGGAATATGTAGATCATTTTTATAATAACGTCTGTTGGTTAGCCTCACCATTTCTATCGTGTCTGAATCTATTTCTATTCATTAATTTGTTCCCTCCCATACCCCTCGTTTTTTCTTGCTTCTTTGCATGGCTTGTCATTTTGAGAGGACACTGACCATTGTGAACTTTACATTGCAGCTGTGGGATTGTGTTGTCGTTATGCAAAATGTGTTGGGTCTTGCTCTCATTCAGGGAAGTTACTTGGAAACCACTGAAAACTTTTGAGAGTTCCTCTTGAGCTTTGTTAAGGCTGATCTGGAACAATAATTAGCCTAGGGGCAATTTGACATCACTACTGAGAAGCTATTCTTATTTCTTAGAAGTATTATGGCTTAGTAGAAGATCATTTCACTCTAGCTAGGGAAAACAAAAATCATTCTAATCCTTTGTGCGAATTATTTGACCTAGTGTTTTCTTGTGTTTTCCTTGGGTTTTGGTGAGATTCTGTTCATGCATAGCATCGGTGCTCTGTCAAGTATTCAAGGAGACCTCTCTGCAGGTCCCTAGCACTCTCTCCATGTGCAAATTCAAGTTGCCTTGGCTTCTATGAATTCTGGTATCTCTCTTCTCAAGTCAGCAAGACCCACCAACCTATGCTTAGCTCCCCTTACTCACCTGGGAGTAAAGTTGAAGCAACCACAGAGTTCATCTCTGTCTCCCTTCTTGCAGATGTCAGATAGGACCTGGTATGCAACATCTGAAACCATCGTTTCACACATTCTGTGTTCTTCTCCTTCTTTAGGTGAGAGACTCTATCTGGCCCCAGTCCCCTCTTGTGGCTATTACTGGAGGTCAGTGACTCTCACTGAGAAATTTCAAAAGATGAGTCCCACATTCCCAGCACAGCTCTGTCCTCTTGTCTAACTTCAACGCACATTCCCCACTTGCTACCTGTGCCTTTCCTCTGGGCTCTCTGCTAGCGGACCTTGTTTTGAATCTATTGGAAAGTTCTCTGCCCAAGTCCAGTGCTCAGGACACACCGCTAGGGTTTTATTAGCCTCAAACATATGCTCTCCAGGCTGCAGAGGAACAAAGACTCTGCCAGCCTTAATGGGATGGTGCCTTGATCTCTAAACACACAGGACAGCGCCTTTGGTCCAATGACCTGACCCTCCTCCACGGGATCCTGAACAAAGTCTGAGACTGGACGTCGAAGACACCTGGATTCTAGCTTCACTGTGGTGCTGAGTCACAGTACTCACTGGAGCAGGTCATTGCGTTTCAGTGTTCTCATCTAAAGACACTCGAAGGGGTTGAGCTAGATGA
>PVJH01036949.1:0-18364 GCA_004026705.1 Nesogale talazaci | reverse complement strand
GATGGCCTGAAATGTAAATTCCCTCATCTGATTTAAAATTTAAAAAGGGTTAAAGCAACACACCTCCCCACCCCACCCCACCCCCAACCCCCTTGGTTTCACCATCCCAACCACAGTCACCTACAGTCTGCCGTTCACATTCACATCTCTACAGCCACCCTTCAAGCGCTCTCACAGCTGGATGTCTTCCCATCCAGTAGCCGATCAAGGTTTACGTAGAATATTTATGTCTCCCCCGCCGCCTTTCATCCGACGCGGCCCCCCCCTTTTCGAGGAGGTCACAGTTACGCACGCCTTCTCGTGGCACCCATTGCCATACAGAACGTACACGTTTTGTCTTTGGCTTGGAAGCATGCAGCAAGTTCTTTACAGAGTAGCCACCTACGGGGCCGAGACTGGTGGTGTCCTCATCCAGTCTTCATGCGTTGGGGCACGCAGGCGACAGAGGTGATGCTGCGTCTGCATCACACCACATCGGGAGGCAAAGGACATCAGGCCGTCTGTCCCACTCTTGCTGAGCTTGATAACTCGCAGGTGGGGGGTTCCGGTCCACTCAGAAGCACTTGGAAGAAAGGCCTGGCAATCTTCTTAAAACCAGCCCCTGAAAACCCCAGGGAGCATGGCTCAGGTCTGACACGGGGCTTGCCACGGGCTGGGGGGCGACTTACCAGTAACTGTTTGCAATCGTGTGCAGCCTGGAGAGGCACCGTTCACCCTGGAGTTTTCGGCCATCGGTGATGCTACTTATCTGCATCAAGTGTTACATGCGATGTGGCATAGTGGTGGCTTTTAAGGATCCTTTTCTTGACTTTTTTTTTCCCCAGTAAGAATCTCCCCCACCCACCCACCCCTGCCTTCACTTCAATCCCTGTTGGTTGACGGTTAAAAAGTAAGATATCAGCTAGACTACCACTAGGAGGGAACTTCAAGAAGTTCGTGGGAAAATGGAATTTTGGGCATAGTGGGATTTTCCCACGAGCTTTCTGAAATCCCCTGAAACATCTTCATTTTGATGTTCAAATTGTCCCACGTTTGGCCAGTGGGAGTGGTTTAGGCCAGTTCTTTGGGGGGCAGGGGTCTTTGGAGGTTGCTTGTATTTTCTTTGCAAGCTCCTTGTGTGCAAAAATCTTGTGGGGCAACAACAAAGAATTCCCTGCTCTTGTACATTTCCAGCCCCCTCCCACCCCTGCCTCATGGCGAAGGGTGTTTAGGAAGCAAGAAGCTGGAGTTAGGTGTGTTCACTGTACCAGGGTGACAGCGCACCTGTTCCTTCAGTGGCTAGCCTTTTCCTTTTTTTTTTTAACTTTTTATTGTGAATTAGGCGAAGATTTACAGAGCAGAACATAGCTTTATTTTTAACATAACTGTTCATGGCCTGATTCAACTCGATATCGTCATGGGTGGTTTTTTGTTTTCAGACTCAGGAGTGTGCTGGTACTTCCCACGCAAATGTGACATCACCGAGTTTTCGTTCTCTCTTCTGCGTATTACTTGCCTCTTCTGCCTTACAGAGAGATGCTTGCTGCATTTCTTTACGCTATGTTATGCCCAGAGCCCCTGGGTTGCACCGATGGCTGATGCACTTGGCAGCTAGCGGTTGGGAGTTCAAGCCTGCCTAAAGGCAACTTAGAAGAGAGGTCAACTGTCTTGAAGGGTGAGGAATTTACCAGTAAAGTACCCCTGCCCCGCCTGGTCCCAGGGGAAGACAGAGAGCAGAGGTGGAAGACCGGGGCAGTAGGAACCAGGGTGTGGGGGAGGTAGTGGGAGCAGGTCTTGGTAGGGCTAGTCTGATCCGTGTGTGGTCAAGGCAACGTCATTCAGGCCTATAGAAATCAGGCATCATAACAAAACTCCATGCCCAGAGAAGCTGTTCTTCTCACGCCCCCCTGCCCCTGGGGAATTTTTTGGCCAAGTATCTTACCATGGGGTGCTGAGGGACTCTCGTGAGTCATAGTCGGAGACCAGTGAGGGTGAGAATTACCACTTCCTGCCTATGAAAATGGTCTATGAATGTCATTTCCCACCACGGCCAAGAATCAAAGCAGATTCTTTTTTCTTTTTTCTTTTTTCTTGTGCCTCAACCTTAAGCCCCTTCTGAATTTCTGAAAACACCAAGCCACTGCCCAAGAAGTTCACATGGTGGGGGTGGACTGTTCCCCTATCAGCCAAGCAGATGCACATGAACACTCATGAACCACCATCCGCCCTCCTGCACTTTTGGAAGTCAGAGCTTTCTTCTGGCTGATCCAGAGGAAAAGCATTGCTGTGACCACGTTAGAGGCTGGGCGGGATATAGATGGAAGAGGACAGAGGTTCAGGGCGGAAAGCAGGGGTGAGTTCCACGTGTGTGTATCCACGTGCACGTACACCATGCGGGCTGCCAGATGCCTGAGCAGGGGCTTCTGGGATCAAGCTGGAAATTGGAAATGTATCCAAAAGGGCTTGGGGCAACTTTCTTGTTTTAATTTAGCAGACACCTTTTCAACGTTTGGCAGGCTAGAGCAAGCAGAGTGAATTCTGTGGCCTGCTCCTTGGACAGATCTTCCATGCTGTCCTGTAGACCTCACTAACGCATAGAAAAGCCAGGATGCTACTTTGAAGACCAAGGTGCATGGTCTGTTCAATTGCCTTATATGCGTGTGAACACTGGGCAAATCAAGTAAAGAGAAAATTGAGGAAGAATCGATGTATTTGAATTGGGGTGCTGGAGAAGCATAGTCAAAGTGCTATGGACTGCTACCAGGACAAGCCTGTCTGTCTTGGAAGAAGTAAGGTCCAAGTGCCCCTCAGGGGTGGTGAGACCTGGTTTTGCATACTTTATTTAGTCATCGTGTCATAAGGAAGCACTCCCCAGAACAGAACGTCCCCGTGCTTGGTAAAGTAGAAGGCCAGTGAAAAAGAGGAGGTCCCTCATGGGGAAGGGGTGGACACAGTGACTGCTACAGGGAGCTCGGGAACAGGAACAAGGAATGGTGAGGCTGACACCGGACCAGGTAGTGTTTCATTGTGTTTTGCAGGGCGTCCCAACTCGATGACTCCGTGACACCACCGTGATGGGTAGAGTCTGTTCTTCCAAGACAGTCACTGTAAAGAGCCCTGGTAGCGCAGTAGTCAAGCGCTTGCCTGCGAACGTGAAAGTGGGAGATCCAAAACACTGGTCGCTGTGGCTTCTGTCCAGGTGTGTCCTGGGAGCCCTGTGGGCAGCGTTACTCTGGGAATCCCCACGATGGCAAGGGGAGGGGGCTAGTCACGATCCTGCGCCTTTGGGGGAGGACAAGATACTCCCATTTGGCTCGGGTGGGTGGGGAGCGGAATAATTTGGGACCTGCCGAGCTGTCCAGGACACACTCATTTACCCCTGGGGTCCAAGTGTAATAAAGGAAACATCTTCTATTCCCAGCAGTGTTCTGGGTTGGCTGCTTGATTGTATCACAGAGTCCCTAAAAAGCATTCTTTTTGTCATCGAGATGAGACTCACACAACATCTAGTTGTTGTTCGGTCGTCCTGAGTAGGCTCTCCCCTCTGCACCACAGAATGAAACCCCCCTCGGGCCTACCCCAGGACCAAGGGTGGATGGCACCATCTCACCCTCCTTGCCTCCAAGGAACACGCTGGCCCTACTGCTTCTAAGACAGATGAATGTGTCCTGGGAGCAGTCCATGGTACTTTCAATAGTCTTTATTCAATATTCTTTTCCAGCACCGACTCTTCTACCATCTTTCATACGCAATGTGCAACTTTCGCCTGCACCTGAGCCATGAAAAATACCACAGCTTGGGTCATAGGCACCCTAGTCCTCAAAGTCCTTGAAGTTTTTGCCTCTCACGTCTCGAAACAGGCCTTGTGCACCAGATTTACCTGATGCAAGTCCCCGTTCAATCTCCTGACTGCCGTCTCCGTGAGCCTGGATGGGGAGTCAAGCAAGACCATGACAACTTCAATCCCCGCCCCCCATTTGTTATGATGTCAGCTTTTGGTCCAGCTGTGAGGACTTTGTGCTTTCTTGACAGTGTGGTGTTGATATCCAGACTGAAGGCTGTGGTCCTTAATCTTTCTCATCAGCCAGTGCTTCATGTTCTCCTCGCTTTCAGCAGATGACACAACCTTGCTGGCAGATTATTCATGTGTGTATTGCAGATTGTCAGAAGCCTTCCTCCAAACCCGATGCCTCTTTCTTCTTCCTATAACCCAAATAAACAAATAGCCCTTGGAAAGTGTCTGATTCAGTGACATGCCGTGGATCCTCAGGTCCCAGGACCACCACCTCTCTCTGGATTCCAAACTTTTTCATTTCTCCAGAAAAAAAATACCCTTTCCTTCTCCTCCCTCTTCCCACATTCCCAGGGAGCCACTGTACATCTAGAAGCAAGAAGGAGAAGTGGTTCTTTTTAGGCGGTGGTTCATTATAGTTACATGAAGGAGCCCTGGCCTAGTGGGTTCCAAATTGAACTGCATACAGCAAGACCAGCAGTTCAAAGCCACCCGGCCCTCGTCAGGGGACAGATGAGGCTTTGTACTCCCATAAAGAGCTACTGTCTTGGACGCCTACAGGGGGAGGTTTACTCTGTCCTGTAGGCTCACTGGGACCCAGAAATGACTCCAAAGCAATGAGATGTTTGCATAAACATAAGCCTACTATACATACTCGTCTGCACTCCCCCCCCTATGTAATAGGCGTTGGACATGATCCATATCTATCGCTTCTTCAGCCCTGCTTGTACATTGTCCTCTGATGTCACTGGGTGCCTTGTTTGTTGTGACTCTCTGATGAGCAGCCTGCAGGGTATGGTGACCCAACAGAGGACAGAATGGAACATTGCCCGTCCCTGTGCCATCTTCAGGACCCTCAGTGTGCCTGGGTTCATTGTTGGGGCTATTGGTACTTTGTGGGGCAGTGACCCCTACAGTCTTGACTGGGAGAAGCTCGCTGGCTCGTCGTCTTAGTGGGGAAACTGCTGACACCTGTCCACCATCGGGGACCCTGCTGGTCGCTGACACAGCTGCGGCATCAGTGTAACTTCAGAGTCACCACAATCCAATACACTAATCGGTGAGGGCTGCTGGTGACGCCTTCTCTCTGATCTTGACTGTCTGATGGAGTCTGTCTTTCGTCACTTTGGAAGGACACTTGTACTGGATACAGAATTCTGTTTCCCCCTCTTCTAACACTTCAGGAGTTCACGCTTCCTTCCTTAGTTCCTGACCCAAGTCCAATGTAATCCCTTCCCTGGTTCAGGGGGTTTTCAACCCCCCTCTGGCTTCTCTTTCCTTTGTCTTTCCCTGTTGGCAGTCTGAGTACGGCTTGGACAGAAGCAGAGCTGGGACGACGCTGAGAAGTGAGGAGGGTGAGCTTTGTCTCTCATGCTTCGGACGTGTTACCAGGAGAGACCGGTTCCTAGAAAAGGACCCCGTGCTTGGTCAAGTGGAGGGCCAGAGAAAAAGGAGAAGGCCCTTAAAAAGGTGGACGGACACAGTGGCTGCCACCGTGGACTCCACCGTAACCGCCGTGAGGAGGTTGCAGGACCTCACAGTGCCTCCTCCTGTTGTGCAGTAGGGGTGTCCTCAATGAAACCCAACAACCACCACAGGCAACACATGGAGATATTTTGAGATCTATCCTGCACAGTGCTCTCTGGGTTTCCCGGATATGTGTCATTACTTTTGGGAAAACTCACAGCCACTATTACAGGAAGTATTTCAACTGGTCCTTTCTCTTTTGCTTCTTCATCTGGCATTCTCATCAGATCTATATTACCCCTTTATAACTAGCCTACCGTTCTTGAATATCCTTTCCCTTCCCCCCTCTTTGTGCATGTATTTCCATTGCGGACGTCTCTGTTGGGCCTCTGTTTCTCTCCACCCAGTCCCATCTACAGACGCGCTCGTCAAAGGCATCCTCCCCTTCTCTTGCAGGGTTTTCGATGTCTAGCACTGACTTTTGATTCTTAGCGTCCCCAGCTCTCTGTTTCTCTCGTTGATCTGGTCTTGGGCCTTGGTCACTTTCCCCACGAGCACCCCCAAGTCGATGAGTGATAAAGCTCCCTGCCATAGAGTTCACGCCTGCTCACGGTGACCCCGGGGGACAGGGGAGACACGGCCCCTGTGGGTTTCCGAGACGGTCACGCTTTATAGAAGTAGCAAGACTCACTGCAGGTCTTGTGGCCAGCAGCCCAGCGTGTAACCACGACGCCAGATGAGGGCTAGCCATTCCAATTTCAAGGTCCTATCTGTGTCTGGTTCTGAGACTTGTTTTGTATCACCAGACGGTGTTACTTTTGGTTGCTTGTTATGTGTTGGTGGAAGTCGTTTCCCCGACCTCCCCACTCCCTGTGGTGCTGTGGGCTGCACCAGGCTGCTAACTGCACAGTTGGTGGTTCAAATCCACCAGCCTCTTGGCCAAAGAAAGGTAAGGCTGTCTGTTCTTATAAAATTTGCAGCCTTGTAACCCCCTCCCCCCCCCACCCCAATCCCAAGCTCCCTGCCATTGAACTGATTTCGGCTCACAGCAGCCCTCCAGGACTGAATAGAACTGCCATGGTGCATTTCCGAGGCGGTGAACCTGTGTGAACGCAGGAAGCCTCATCTTTTTCTTGCAGAGTGACTGGTGGGCTTGAACCGGCAACCTGGTGGTTAGCAATCCATCGTGTGGTCCCCTCGGCCACCAGGGCTCCTGCAGAAGCCCTCTAAAGGACCACGATGAGTTGGAAGTGGAGAGGAGGACTTTCCTCAAGGAGAGAGTTGGCCCAGTGGCTGCATCAAGGGGCTCAGGTGTAGGCACGATTGTGGGGGTGGCACAGGACCAGGCAGTGTTTCATTCCCTTATGCGTAGGGCCCCTCTGGGTCAGAACCAACTCATTGGCACCGAACCACATCGGGAGCTGGATTCGGTTGGGTGGCAGTGGGTTTTGATTTTCTATCCCAAGAGTCAGAAAGAAGGCTGGAAGAAGCTGCAATTGTCCAATTTCCCTTCCTCCCCATCTGATAAAGCTCCAAGGCAATCCTCTTCTTGAATGGCAAACTTGGGCTAAGGGAACAGAAAGCTCCAGGCTTCCCAAATGGTTACTTTTTCCCTGGGCGTATTTCAAAATAGTTACTTTTTCCCACTTCCTTACCCTAAACACTGGGATTTTTCTCCCAGGAGAAACTGGAGGCACTTCTGGAAGGGTGAAAACCCAGAAAGGTGTGGGGCCTCCCCGAGATTGGCACCAGGACTTTCTCACACTTTGGCGAGTCCAGAACCAGCTTCGGGCAGGTTCTCCTGCTCCTGAGTAAGTACTGCTGCGGCTCTGGCCATGGTGGGGACAGCTCGGCCCTCAGGTAGCCGCGATGAACTGACTGTGTGTGTTTGGTGTTTGTTTCTCAATCTTCGGGGCCGGCTCTCTGTCCTAATAGGGCCTCTGGGGGTGCAGTTTCCCTACAAGGCGGGCCTTTGCAGTCACCATCCATTCAGTAGGGGGAGGAGGAGGCCGCCTGCTTCCTGAAAGGCTGCAGTTTTGGAAACAGGAGCAGTTCTGATCTGTCCTGTGGGGCTGCAGTGGGCCCACGGGTCAGCTTGAGGGCCATGGGCTTGCCCAAGGACCGCCCTTCTCTCAGCCCGGCTATCTCGTCGCTTCTGCGTCTCAGAGCGATGCCACAGCGATGCCAGAGGGCCTTGTGGAATTGCCCCCTGGGGTTTTCTGAGATGAAATCTTTAGCCCGCAGACAACCCGCGCTTTCATCTGCAGGGTGTCTGGTGGGTCCAAACCACCGAGCCTGCGGTTACCAGCCCAGAGTGCCAACCTCTCCGCTGATGAAGCTGTTCATTTTCACTTCGGGGGTGGTGGTGGGGGGAGGAGGGGGGACACCCTCCAAATGTTTTCTATTTCAGAGCTGTTTTTAGTTTTTGTTTTTTTTGGTGTTCCGAGGTATTCCCGGTTTGAACCGGGGTCCCATTTCCCTGGCACTTCTTCTTTGCCTCTTTGAAACACTTCCCTCCCACCCATCCGATTCCTGGGTGAAAGTCTTGGGAGATGGGAGGAGGCGTGGAGTTTAAAAAAAATAGAAAAAGCACAACAGGTCTAGAATATCAAACTCGCAGAGCAAGGACTTCCTTATTATCTGGGAGGTTCACTCCCTTTTCTAGAAATTTCCTAAAACCCCCTCTCCCTGTCTCTTGTACTTGACTGTCCCAAGTTGTGGCCGATCTTGTTGTCACCAGGCCTCGTTTGCATGTCACAAAAATGGTTTCCTGTGTGGGTTTTTGTTTCTGTTGCCTCACGGGCGCTGTGAGGTCCGAGCCCGCGTCTTTGCTGTTCTCCGTGGCTGCCTGGGCGGGGGAGTCTGCACGAATCGGCCTCTGAGATCAGGGCTCTGGGAAATGGACCAGCGTTGATCTGGAGTTGGTGTGGGAGGTGCTGGGCTGGGATCGGCTCAGTTGCTGCCTCTGGGCCTATTTCCTCAGGGGGTTCCCCTCCCCCCCCCCACACCCCACATCCTGCTTCTAACACAGAGAGACAACCCCTAGGTTATCTGACATCTGGAAACTTTCCAAGTCTTTTTCTCTCTAAAAAGCACAGCGTACAAAAAATAATTTAAAAAAGTAAGATAAAATTAAAAAAAACCTAAAAAATTTTGAAGCGCGTAACTGGGGAAAAAAGCCATTTTATTGGCATGTCATTCGCATACCACATGATTCAGTCGTGCAGTCATAGTGAGAAGGGCTGTGCAATCACATCACAATCAATTTCAGAGCATTTTCTTCTTTCTTGCATACACTGTCTTCCTTTCCCTCCAACCTCCCCTGCCACACCCCCCAAGCCATAATCCAGTGACTGTCTCCAAAGATCTATGGGCTTTGTTTGGTTTTAATTGCAAGAGCAACACGTGTTCATGGCGCCCACACCTGGGAAAAACTAAAACCCTCCCTGCCATTACATCAATTCTGATTCACGGCGACCCCATTGATAGAATTGCCCTTGTGGGTTTCTGATTCTTTTAAAAATCATTTCCCTGGGGTCTCACACAACTCTTCTCACAGTCCATCCATCGGTCCATCGTGTCAAGCACACGTGTACATTTGTTGCCTTCAGCATTCTCAAAACACTCGCTTCCTACCTGAGCACTTGGTATCAGCTTCTCATTTTTTCCATTCCCTCCCCGCTCCCTCATGAGTCCTTGATAATTTATGAATCATTATGTTGTCATATCTTACATTGTCTGATGTCTCCCTTTACCCACTCTTCTGCTGTCTGTCCCCCAGGGAGGAGGTTCTATGTCGATCCTCGTAATCGATTCCCCCCTTCTCCCCCACCTTCCTTCCACCCTCTGGGTGTCACCCCTCTCGCTATGGCCCTGAAGGGATCATCTATCCTGGATTCCCTGTGTTTCGAGTTTCCATCTGTACCAAGGTGCATCCTCTGGTCTTGGTTGATTTGTAAGGTAGAGTTGGGATCATGATAGTGGATGAGGGTGGGGGGGCAGGGGGAGGAGGAAGCCTTTAAGAACTAGAGGAAAGTTGCATGTGCCATGGTTGCTACACTGCACCCTGACTGGCTCGTCGGAGACGAAGTCTTCATGGGAGTGGAAAGCCTTGTCTTTCTGCTGAGGCGTGACCGCTGGTTTTGGACTGCTGATTGTCCATCTGGCAGCCAATTCCTAACCACGACGCCACGGGAGAGTGGAAAGAGGACACAAAGAGAAGGAAACCAGAGAGACTCGCACAGGCACTATTTGGGTATCTGTCCCCCGGCCTTCTGTGCCTCGTTCAGATTTGAGGGCCCGAGCACGACGAGTTCTCTAGGAATCCACGAACCTAGACGAAGGATCATTCTCTCTGCGCTTGCTCCGTGGGTACAGAAAGGGCCACAGAGTGGTTTCTGGGTGTGGCTGGGCCTTTGGGATCAGACACGTCTGGGGCCCCAGGTCGGTCGCTTTACTGAATGGCTCAGTTTCCTCCTCTGGAAAACGGGACCGGTACCACCTGCCTCACGGGTGCTTCTCCTGTCCCCAGTCTTATCTTCCTACCCCAACCCCCTTCACCTACCACCCCGTCTGCGTGCACAAAGGGTTAGGGCAGGCGTCCTCAAGCTGTGGCCCACGGGCCACATGCGGCCCGCCGAGGACATTTATCCAGCAGGTGTTTTTGCTGATCCCTGTCCTACAGTGAATTTGTTCATAGTTCGTTTTGTTTTTTTTCACTGTAGTCCAGCGCTTGACAGTCTGAGGGACAGTGAACTGGCCCCCTGTTTTAAAAGGTTGAGTACCCCTGTAGGGTGTCACAGGGAGAACCTGAGGCTCCGGCCAGGAGGCTTGAGAGAAGACGGCTTGGAGTCACACAGGGACAGTATTTGCTTCAGTTTTAGGAGGAAGAGGAAGAAGAGCGGGGAGGAAGAAAAGTGGGGCGTGGGGCAGGGAGGAGGAGGCGGCAGCACGTCTCCTTATCTGTTCAGACATCTGCCTGTGGTTGGGGCCTCTTTCTGTCCTTTGAAGGGTTGTGTCTGCAGGGCTTGGCCCAGAACCTGTTTCAGGATAGTGGCACCGCAGGTCTGCGGTGTCCCCAGGGCAGCCAGCTGCAGGGCCTCTGCCGGGTCTTTGGGACGCTGGCCGTCAGGGGGCCGGCGGAGCCAGGATGGGTGGCTCAATGTGAGTGTCAAAGCACTGCACGAAGTCTTTCTTGAAAGGCCATCATGATCCGTGGTCATCGCTGAGTCGTTGCTGCCCCGCCTGCAGCCCCACCCCGGCCTTTTCATTTCCAGCTCAGCGGGCCAATGCCCATGAGTATCTGCGGTACCTGAATCCAGCCTCCTCCGGCCCTGTGCCCCCATCTCCAGACTCCTGGGCCGGGACAGAAGCCAGTCACCATAGGACAAATAGCCTGTGGTCCCACTTTTATGAGACCTCTAGACCAGGCCCCTGAGTAGAGACTGAAATGCCTTCCTGGGGGCTAGTGCGACTTTACAAAGAATCGGGGGGCTGCTATGAGCACCAAGGGACCGCCCCACGGTGGGAGCTGGAAGGCTGGATGGAGATGCTGGAAGGGTGGGTCCCCTTGTGACAATGAGGCCTCAGCCACCGGGGGTCTGGCCTCCGGCCATGGGACACTCCTCCGTGGAGTCCTGAGGGGGCCCGAGAAAATCTAACACCCTCCTGTGTTTCCAGACTCAGGTCCTCCAGGTTCCCAGAGCTGCCCTGAAATGAGGGGGAGGGGTCCCTGGGGTTCAATGGGCTTGCCTTTGTAGCCCACCCCACCCAGCTCCTCCCCCACCCAGCCCACATGCCTGGCACCTGCTCCCCCCCGCCCCGCCCCCCTGCGTCTGGCATGGGCCCCACTGTGCCTAGGGATCGCCTGACAGGGCAAGATGGCATGGGGGGGGGTGTGGCATCAGAGAGGGTGCAGTCCTGCTCACAGTCCACCCCCCTGTGCAGCCTGAGCTCTTGGCCTGCCCCTAAAGACTCAGGATTTTCTAGTCGTGGGTCCCTGGACGCAGGTCAAGGGGACGCCTCTTCCTCCTGTCCTGCTGGCTGGGTAGGGGACGGAGCCCCAAGAGAATGAAAGTGGTCAGTGCCAGGAGTCTGGGAAGATAGGAGGGTCTCACCAGCTGTGTCCCCCTTCTCAGATCCTCTGGAACTCTGGGGTGAAGGTGATGGCATCGGTGAGACACCCCTCCTCTCCAAACCACCCCCACCCCCCACTCCCCACCCCAGTCCTGCTAGTTTTTGCTTCTTGACAAGGCCTTGGCTGCTGGCTTGGTCTGGTCACAAGGTGTGGCTTTTGATCGCTAGGAGTTTTCTGAAACGGCTCAAAAAAAGGAAGGTCAGAAACCCAAGGTAGCCACCCACCCGCCCCATCTCCCCTGTTCTGGGAGGACTCGGTCAGTGGAGAAGGCCTCTGTTCATTGACTTTACTGTTGTTAACCCTGGTGGCATAGAAGTTAGGCATCGGGCTGTTGGCGGGAAAGTCAGCCGTTCAAAACCACAGCTGCTCCTTGGGCAAAAGATGAGGCTTTCCATGCTCTTAAAGAGTCATGGCGTCGGAACCCACGAGGGCAGTCCTACCCTGAACTATATCAGGTCACCTTGAGTTGGCCTTGACTCCACAGCAGTGCACTTGACGTTCAGTTTTGAGTCAGGACAAACGTAGCGGAGGGGCAGTTTAGTTTTCTGTTAGACCAAAACCCAACCAACCAACCCACCCCACGACTACTGACCTGATTCCAATACATGGCCCTCCCCGCCTGGGGTTTGGAGATTGTAAGTCTTTACAGGAAATCCACCGGACAGCTCAGTGCCCAACCTACTGCTCCTTGCCCTCGGTCGGAGTGTGCTTGAAAGCAGATCAAAGATGTCCAGTCTTCTATGTCTGCGTAGAACACCCTTGACTGGGAATTGCACAGGACCGATGGCAGTGAGTTTCATTGATTTGGTTTATTGAGGAATGACCGGAGAATGTATTTAAGAACAGAAGATGTTCAAAATAAGACAAGAAAAGTTGATTATAACTGCTGGGTCAGCCCTGGGAGGAGCCCTTTTCCCCCTCAGACTTGAGGGACCACAGGGGACCTTCTTGGGGTATGTCCTTATGATTGAGCAAAAACAGCCCCCTATTCGCAAGTTCACGTTGAAGTTGGCATCCCTCCTCTGAGCAGCATGTAGCCGGGTGGTTGTAGTCCCACATCGGCGAGGGTGAACACTTTCACCCCCTGGATGGTCCTTTGTCTGTTCCGACTGTCCCCTGGTGACAGTGATGAGATGACCTGCCCCTCATTATGCACTTGTGATACTGGGATCTGATGACCTCTGTGGTCGTTACATCATCTGGTGCCATTTTGGGACTCGAGAATATTAAGAGTAAAGGGGTGGAGTCTAGTCTGTCAATCAGGCCACAGCCAACGAGAATTCTGGGAAATCCAGTATTTCCCTGTTGGAGGCAGGAGATAGTTCTCTCTCTCTGCTCACTCTTTGGGAGACAGTCTACCTGACAAGACACATGAAACTGTCCTAGTGCTCTGATCTGGAGGAGAAGCCACGTGGAGACCCCTGCCAGCGCTGAGATGCTCCCACCGCCACTAGATCCACAAGACTTTGCGCCCACTGGTCTGTGAGCGTCTTGTATTCGGCATCATTGCTGAATGTGTTTCTCAAGTCTGAGGAGGGCTTTATAGGTTGGTATCAGACATATGGGCTAATATCAGACTTATGGACTTGATCTGGACTAGGCGGGGATGTTTTCTCATTATTCAATTGCTCTGGTATAGAAACCTTTTTCTTATACATGCAGGAGTGTCCCAGAATTTGTTTCTCTAGTCTACCCAGATTAACACAGCCTCTTTCATCCTGAGGGTGGCCTTTCGTTTGTCGTTAGCCTGTTTAAGCCTTAATAAAAGATGTTTGCTTCCTGTCCATGTTTTGTATGATTTTCTGTAGCTGAAGCCCTGGGTGGGTAGTTCTATAGAGACAGTGATTGGATTGATAACTGCCATCTAGGGGCATGGCAGGGGCTAGGGATGGGTGGGAGGCGGCGTGGTTGGGAGACGATGGGGCAGGGGATGGGTTGCTAAGGAAAAATAAGCACGAGAAAACATTCTCAAATGGATGTAGTGATGACTGCACAAACGACTAATATTATTGAGTGGTTCAATTGTGTGACGTGTGAAGTATGGCTCAATAAAATCACATTTTCCTCATCCGAAAAAAAATAGGGGCAATATCTTGAGAGTGATGATGACAACAAGTGTGCAAACGTGGCCTGCGTACAATTGACGTATGTATTGATTGTGATGGGAGTTGTATGAGACCCAGTAAAATGGTTGACTGAAAAAGGGGAGGGGGAAAGAGGAGCTTATACCAAGGGCTCAAGTAGAAAATATTTGGAAATGAAGATGGCAACATGTGTATAAACATGCTTGATACAAATGACGAGTGGAATAAAAGCTGTAAGAGCCCCCGATAAAATCATTGAGGAAAAAAAAAAAGGAAGATAGAAAGCAAATGCTATGAGAATGACGAGGGCAACAGACATACAGATGTGTTTGACACACAATGGACTGATATATGGATATGTTAAGAGTTGTATAAGCCCTCAATAATAGGATTTTTAAAAAATATAGAGAGAGTATGCCTGAATTCAGGGATCTCCCTTTTTCTCTGAGAACACAAATAAGCATAAGTAGCTCCTGCTTACCTTGCCTACTGGGTAAACTCCATGCCCAGGTCAAAGTCAGAACTGACTTCTCTGGTGCTCAGGCCAGCCCTTGAGACTTTCCTCCCAGACTTTCTGGGTGCGGACTCGGGTGGACACTGCAGGACGGGGTTGGAACAGCCCTGCCCGGGCCCCAGACCCTGACTCTGTGGGAGAGATTCGTGGGCAGGGAGCAACATGGGCGGGTCTGCAGCGTTCCTTCTTGTCACCTCGCCACCACTGCCGTCTTCCGTGTGGCAAATACCCAGCTGGGGAGCGGGGAGCTGTGGTCAGCGCCTGCTTTCCCTGGGCTCAGGAGCAAGGTCTACTGAACAGGGCCCGCCCACTGCAACTGTCCGTTGTGTACTGAGAGCTGTGCTGTGTGCCAGAGAGAGGCAGGCAGAACACCAGTACGCCCGGAGAGCCCGGAGTCCTCACTCCAAATGGCGTCCTTCCAGTGCCCAATGGGAATAGCAAAGAAGCAAAGGGAAAGGTAGGGAGAGGCCCCTCCAAGCCCTGCCCGTTGCCTGCAGCTGGAGGGGCCGGGAGAAAGGCATCTTTTCCAGAACAGGTCGGGGGAAAGAGACGGAAGTAGACAGTCTCCCCTCCTGATTCCAGCCTCCCCGCACCCTTCCCTCAAGTGAAAACCCCTCTGGAAATAGCATTTCTCAAAGCTGGAGAAAAACAGGGCCGAAGGGGCAGGTCAGAAGGGCTGGTGCAGCCATCTCTTTGATCAGGTGATAGAAGCAGAATGCAGGTCACTTCTGACGTGTCTCAGCAGGCCTCAAAGGCACGGCCCATTGTAGAGACCAGGACTGTTTCCAGCAGCGGTCAATAGGCCCTTTTCCGGGTCAACTTTTAATCTGGCCTTCCACGTGACCTCCCAGTTCTTTGTGCCAGCAAGCTTCAAGCGAGTTTTTAAAGGATTCCAACATCTAGCACAACGTGGTCAACGTCTCTCTGTTCTCTTTGGTGCTTCCAGCAAGCTCCTGTGCGTCTGAGCTTGCGGCGTGTGAGGCCTGAGCTGTGATCTTGCCTGGGACAGGGCGTGTGCCATCTGATGCCTTTTTGGATGAGGCCGGGCAGGAAGCGTTCCCAACAGCTCCCGTGTTGACGGGACACTTAACGAAGACGCCCTACACACGGACCCAGGGGACACCGTGAGGCCGACCCATCCGGCATGCAACCTCACACCCAGATTTATGCACTCCCCCGGCCGAGCGAATAATCCCAGGAGGAGAAGGACGTGATGTCCGGATTGGAGGGTGACGTGCAGCAGAGACCGAAGCTACTTGCTGGAAGCCGAGAGGGCTGGACGCGCTTCCAAAGAGGGCAGCCCTCCGCCCGGATTTCACCTCAACATAAAGCAAGCACCGGTCCTCGCAACTGGATGTGGAGCCAGCCACGAGGGAGGGAGAAACGTCCCAGGAGTCCCCGGGGGTGACGGAGACAGCAGCCACTAGACAACGCGCCGTGTCGCATCAGCCACATCTCCTGCAAAAGACTCGGGCGAAAATGTCCCTTCTCAGGTGCGCCAGGGCCGGCCGGGCCGTGGGATGCCCCGTCAGCTCGTGGGTGGGCGTGCCAAGAGCGGCAACCGAGAGGAAGACCGAGGACGATGATGGTGGTGTGGGTCTGGGAGGACCAGGCGGAGGCTCTTCGTCCGTGTCTTTGATGAGTGAGCCGAAACCTGGTACTGAAAGTTCGACTTGTCTGAAAATGGTCCACGAGCAAGACCATGTCTTCAACAGCCCATGTCCTAGTCAGCTTGACTCACACTGCTTCTGCCCAGATGTCCCTCCACCCTTGAAGTGGGAGCTGCATCCTTTGTGGCCAGAGATGTTTCCATGACAACACACTTCCATGGGTACCTTTCCAAAAAAATTTTTTTATGTGTGTGAGCATCACTACCTTGGTGAGAGTCGGAGGCCCAGCCTTGCTCCTGGAGAGCTGCTGCTGGATTTGAACCACTAACCCAGTGGACTGCAGTCCCGCACATAACCACTACGCCACCAGGGCTCAGCCCCAACCTTTCAAAATGCTATCTGCCTGTTTTACAGATAGCCTGCAAGAGAAAGGCAATTTCCACCCATCATCTTATGTTCGTATCCCGGCAGCTTTTCTCTCCAGTGTATTTGGCAATCACTTGTCAAACGCGGCCGCTTCCCTTCCGTAGAATCCTAGGGGAGGAAGGGATTCCATCTTTTGAGATGCTAGTGTGTTTGTAGGTTCTTGTGAGTGGATCCCTACTGACGGCCACCGTGCACAACAGGAGGAAGCCGGTGCAGTCCTCACTAGGGTTACATCCTGGTGATGCCCTCACAACGGTTCATCCTCACTCTCAATGCTTATGTCTGAGCCTGTGGTTGGAGCCACCGTGTCAGGCCATTTCCAGAGTGGAAGGTCTTCCTCGTTTTCCGATGACCTTCTCCTGTACAGAGCATGATGTCATTTTTTCCAGGGACTGGACTGTCCTGAAAACATGACCAATGCACATGAGAGGACGTCTCTCCATCCTGGCTGCTAAGCAGCGTTTGACTGTACCTCGTCCGAGTTGTTGGTATGTTTCAGGCATCCATGGCATGTTCTTTGTCAGCGCCATCATTCAAATGTGTTGGCTTTCCTCAATCATCCTTGTTCACTGTCCAGCCGTCCCACGCCCATGGAGTGACTGAAAACACCACAGCGTGGTCAGGCACACCCTAGTCCTCAGAGTGACACCCTCACTCCTCACCGCTTTAGAGGTGCCTTGCACAGCGGATATGCTCAAGAGGTACCATCGTTGGGTTTCTTAACACATGCTTCCGTGGCCATGAACCGAGAACCCAAACAAAATGAAATCCTTGACAACCCCGGCCTTTTCTCCATTGACCATGTTGTTGTCTGTTGGCCCAGGTGTGAGGACCTGGGTGCATTAGTCTGTGTAACTGAACATCCAGGAAAAACCTTCCACCTAGGGTGCACCATCACGGACCCCATGGTGCACTTTTGTAAGTGTATTGTCCCTATCTGTCATTCTCCAGAGGTCTCGCTCCTGAAGGACAGTCTTGGAGTTGCTTCCATTGGAGTTGGGGCTCTTCGGATGGCATTTCCTGGCTTTGGGATTATCGAAAACCTTGTTAGGTTAGTGATTCTCCAGAACCCAGTGTGGAAGAATAATATCAAATTCCCCTCATACTCCCTCCTGAAGCCCCTGGGAGGCCCAAGGATCTTCCTCCAGCCAGTGTGGCCCCCTGAGGCTGCGGCCTCCCCAGTTCCTGTCCAGGGTCACAGGCACGGACTCAGGTCAAGTTTGTCGGTGTCCTTTGGACCACCAGCCACGTTCTCTCACACTCAGTGCTCCTGCAGATGTGTAGGAGATCAGGCCTGGGGCCACGGCGTGGCATGGGGGGGGGCCCTCGGGCCTTGTGGGCTCTTTGGGGAGACCTCCCGGGGGTGTCTGAGAGAGCAGCATGTGCGTGTCTCTGAGGGTGGGTTTGTGCGAATGAGCGTCTTTCTGGGTCTACAGGTCCTGGTGCCGTTGTGTGATTTGTCTGTGTCGTAGCAGGAGTGTGTGTGAGTGCGCGCCCGTGGGGTCATCCGCGTGTGTGGGTGCCTGGGGGTGTTGGCGTGTGCGTGTCTCTGGGTTGGTGTACGGGGAACGTGTGTGTATGAGTACAAGCAAGCGCATGCATCTGTGTGTGTGCAAGCTTCTGTGGATGTCTTTGGAGGGATCTATGGATGTAGGTGTGTGTGTGTGTGTGTGTGTGTGTGTGTGTGTGTGTGTGTTCTGTCTGCTCCATGGTGGTGGCAGCTGGGAGGTGTGTGTGTGTGTGTGTGCGTGTGTTTGGATGTGTCTTCTGTCTACCCCGTGGTGGTGGTGGTTGGGAGGTATGAGTGTGTGTTTGTGTGTTCTTTCTGCCCTTGGTGGTGGTGGTTGGGTGTATAAGTGTGTGTGTGTGGTGTGTATGTGTGTATGTCTTCTGTCTGCTCTGTGATGGTGGTTGTTGGCCTGCGTATAAGTGTGTGTGGGAGTGTGTGTGTGTGTGTGTGTGTATGTGTCTGTTCTGCCTGTCCCGTGGTGGTGGTGGTGGTGGTTGGGAGGTATATAAATGTGTGTGGGGGTGTTTCTGTATCTTCTGTCTGTCCTGTGGTGGTGGTTGTTGTATAAGTGGTGTGTGTGTGTGTGTGTGTGTGTTCTGCCTGCCCTGTGATGGTGGTGGTGACTG
>PVJH01036948.1:0-18361 GCA_004026705.1 Nesogale talazaci | reverse complement strand
TTTACAGAGGTCTAAATACAGACATTAACGTAGGTAATATACTTAGGTATGATGATGGGGAAATAGATTTATGTGCACATGCTTAAATGATTGCAATTAGGCGGCAGATGGACACTGAACCTCTACTCAAGTACTTCCTCAATGTAAGAACACTTTGTGATGGGTAGGTTTGTTATGCCAACATGGCCACAGAAGATTGGTGGATCTGTTGTGATGGCACAGCCAATGAACACGTGGGATGAATTGAAGGGCAGATATAGGAAGGGCTTTGCAAGTCCCGCCCCCCCTCTCTCTTGTTTTCCGGATCTTCGGACCAGAGAGCTGCCTTGTTCATCCTGTGCCTCGACCCTCAAGCAACACTACCCATGGGACACCTAATCGTGGACTGTGTTACTGTGAGTTGAGGATCCTTCAAACCCTACTTTGCCACGCTTCTGGGATATACATCTTTTGAGCGGGGACTGTTGAACTCTGCTATCTGGCTGACTGTTGGTGACAGTTGGTGACTGTTGGTGACTGTTGCTCTGTCGTTTGCTGCCTGTAACCAGATAGCTTGGATTGCTCTACAGAGGACTATTTAGCGGCCCTCAAGAATTGAAGGACTGCCAGTCTTCTAGTTGCCTCATGCAAGTGAGTTGCACCGAGCAATCTGTATTGTTTTATAGTTAATTTTTTCTCTTTTTCTCATATCTTTCTTAATATATAAATATATAAAAAAGGCATTACTAGCATCCTGAATCTTATTTCTCTAAGAGAACCCTGCCTGACACAAGTGGTACCGAGAGTGGGGTGGGAGAATGCCCCCTGGCCACTTTGGGCTTCTCATGCCTTTGGATCAACAGATCAGGAAGGGTGTCACTGTACTGAGTGGTGTGATTGATCCAGATTATCAAGAAGAAATTGGACTGGTGTTACATAATGGGGGTAAAGAGGAATATATCTGGAATCCAAGAGATCCCATAGGACGACTCTTAGTGCTACCATGCCCTGTGATAAAAGTTAATGGTAAATTACAGCAACCACATCATGACAGGACATCTAATGACCTAGACCCCTCAGGAATGAAGGTCTGGGTCACACCACCAGGCAAAACACCACAACCAGCTGAAGTGATTGCTGAGGGCAAAGGTAATACAGAATGGGTAGTAGAAAAAGGTAGTTCTACTTACCAATTATGACCATGTGATCAATTGCAGAAGCGAGGGTTGTGATTATTCATGTATTTTCTGTTTATGAGCTTATTGATTTTTTTCTTTGCTCATGTATGATATATCAGCTATAATTGAACTCAGTGTGTTCTCATTTATATGCATGATAGATATTTAATGTTAAGTATAAGCTTGATTTCATTGATGTCTAGAAATTCTATATGGGTAAAAAATTGTGTACAGGTGCCATGTTGGCAAGGGGTGGATTGTGATAGGTAGGTTTGTTATGCCAACGTGGCCACAGAAGATTGGTGTATCTGTTGTGACGGCACAGCCAATGAACACGCGGGATGAATTGAAGGGCAGATATAGGAAGGGCTTCGCAAGTCCCGCCCCCTCTCTCTCTTGTTTTCCGGATCTTTGAACCAGAGAGCTGCCTTGTTCATCCTGTGCCTCGACCCTCAAGCAACACTACCCGTGGGACACCTAATCATGGACTGTGTTACTGTGAGTTGAGGATCCTTCAAACCCTACTTTGCCACGCTTCTGGGATATACATCTTTTGAGCGGGGACTGTTGAACTCTGCTATCTGGCTGACTGTTAGTGACAGTTGGAGACCGTTGGTGACTGTTGCTCTGCCGTTTGCTGCCTGTAACCAGATAACTTGGATTGCTCTACAGAGGACTATTTAGTGGCCCTCAAGAATTGAAGGACTGCCAGTCTTCTAGTTGCCTCACGCAAGTGAGTTGCACCCAGCAATTTGTATTGCTTTATAGTTAAATTTTTCTCTTTTTCTCTTATATCTCTCTTAATATATAAATATATAAAAAAGGCATTACTAGCATCCTGAATTTTATTTCTCTAAGAGAACCCTGCCTGACACACACTTTGTTCTATTAAATTAGCATTCCTCCGTGCTCATCTTCCCGGCATAATCAATGAAGACAAATGTGTGCACAAGCAAATGTGGTGAAGAAAGAAGATGGTTCCTGGCTATCAAAGATACAGCATTTGGGGTCTTAAAGGCTTGAAAATAAACAAGCGGCTATATAGCTCAGAAGCAACAAAGTCCACATGGAAGAAGCACACAGCTTGTTTGACCAAAGGTGGATCTTACAATCATAGTTATAAATAATTTTCTACTTAACTTTTGGAGTGTATATAGCAAACTAGTCATTATGGAATAATCCAGGGAAATCCTCCATCAACCAATTATTCTAACAAAGAATGGTCTATTGAAATTGCACAAAATGATTTATTTTTTGCTTCAAATGTCCATATAAGGCACAAACAGGTCCAATATCTGATTAATTTTGTGAGTTCTTATAGCTGGATTGAGAGCTAAAGTTGGTGAATAAGTCTGAAGAAAGCAGCAACCATTGTTGGCAAAGTCGTAGAATCTTAGAAAAAGGTTAGTTTTAACAACTTCATTTTTTACCCAAGAGGGTTTACTTTACAAATAAAAGCCTCTCAATGAACTCTATTCCTCATAGTTTTCCACATGCTTACATGGATGTATTTATTTACAAAACTTACATGTTCTCTTTAAACAATTATCATAGCTATTATAAATTGTAAAAACGATTAAAATGTTCTGTGCGCCACAAAAATTGGTTTGCTGACCCTGAAGTCTCATTTCAAATCGACCATTTGTACAACTGGAGAAAGATGAGGTTCTTTGCCTTTGCCAACTTTTATAAAGCCTCTGAGTTTCTAAGTTGTGTCTCTATGTCTACAAAGCCGCTTGATGGCAGTGTGCTTGGGCTTTTTATTTTATTTATTTATTTTTGTTAGAAAGTAAACTAAACTCTTAAGCTATATTTTGTCATACAAGTGTCAAAGAAAGTATATGAAATGGAAACTAATATTTATGACCACTTTTCAAAATGGAAATCATGTCATTTGCCCAAGACCAATGCTTAGTGTGCACAGTGGTTGTAGCTACCGCTGCCAGCTGAAATATCCATGTTCAAACACAGCAAAGACTCCCTGCAAAAAGTCTATGGCAGTTTATTTATGTACAGATTAGAATTTAGGAAACTGTATGGGCAGTTCTACTCTGTATTATAAGGTCATACACTATGAGTTGGCATTGACGAGAAGACAATTGGTTGTTTTTAGACATTTACTCTATGCCAGCCTCTCAAGAGATTTTAATGCACTCAGTGTAAGTGGAATTTCTTCACAATATTTTACCTTGAATACCACCTATACTAATGCTATATAGGTTTTGTAGTTTGTAAAACATGAAATGCTAATTATCCTTTTAATGTCACCTGGTACTCAAAATGTCATTATTCAATACAGAGGTTTTTAAAATTCAGTAGATCTAATGCTTAAATATTTATAAAATGCATTTTAAACATTTTGCTGAGCCAAATGCATCAGATCACACTAGAAAATGCAACACTTGTGGAAGTAAATAATGTATGCTAATCTTCTTTTGTATTTCTAACAGATGGTGTCACATTATCTGTCAAGTTGAAATTATGATTGTGTTTTTGCTCTTACGTAACATATCTTAAAGACAAGTAGTTATTTACGTTCATGTGTGGAATATTTTTGGCGGTGGTGGTTGTTATTTTGTCCTATCACACCTGCAATACTTAGAAGGTCAATTTTAGCATACCAACTCCAAATTTACACCAAAAGTATAATATTTATTAGATATAGAATCAGTAATGTGCTTTGGAAGCATTGCTACATTTTGAATTTCAATAAAAGAGTTTTGAAGTGCTTCTTTAAAAATTAAGTGGTTTGTTTAAAAAGTCAATGCCAAAGTTAATTGATGCATGTCATGCAAATAATGGTTGCTGTACAAATAATCTAAAACTTTGTGAGAATATGTAATCAAAAGATGAAAAATAAAATATAAACTTAATTTCTCAATAAAAGCCCCACCAAGGTAGATCATCTTATAAGCAATGACACCAGCTATTTAGTCTATTCTGAAAGATTTGGGAGTACTCGAAATTTAACCATGTCAGTGCAGGAATTTTTATATTATACACTGAATGAAAAAGGGTAGCTTTTGAAGGTTAGTCAAGACTTAGAAATAAGAACATGTCAAGATGAGGCAAATCAATAGTGGAAGTTGGATACCTAGTTATTTCCTGTAAAATGTCTGAAACATTGTCCTAGTTAAATGAGAGGAATGAGCAGGAACATGGCCGTGGAGAAGAAATATCTGGTGATGTTTCTATGGGCATTTTTATGCTAAAGGTTTGGCTAACTCTCTCATTATAAGAGGATGTTATCATTTTTGCCTTTCTCAAAAGTCACAAGCAAAATACCTTGAACATCCCATAACATATATCACTTTGAATATATCACCTCTGCCTCTTAGTAACCATTGCTTCATGATTCTACTAGTGAAATGTCAAATTCTTTAGTTCTTGTCAAATTCTAAAGAGATGCTTCAGAACCTTGATTCTTTTGGATAAAAATTCTCATGGAAAAATTTGCTCTTGTCTGTAGCATGTTTGGCTGCAATGGTTTCGGCATCCATGGAGCAGAAAAATTGCTCTACTTTTCAGTCAAAATTTAAAAAGGCTTTATCCTTTCTTAAAAAAAGTATTTGGAAACTGCTTATTTCCTTGCAGTGTTATCCCAATAAACTTATTGCAAATTATCAATGATTTCAACACTCTTCAACCCAATGTTCAATACTGATTTAATGTTTGATCTTGCTTCATTTTTAGTGGAATCCATGTTTACTGGAGAAAGGCTTATCTGAAACTATTGTCTTATCTTTTTTAGTAGTTCAAACTTAGATATGCTTAGTAGTTTAAACTAGATATTCTATTTAAACATGCTTTAAAAGTTAATATTTTATTTTGATGCAAAGTATTTTAAAAATTATACAGTTCTAACAATATTATTTATTTTCTATAAACTTTGTGAAACAGCTCCTTATATTTTAATATCAATGAGTCAATCTGAAAAAAATGATATTTAATTGATTCACAATTTACCCATTGTCAAATGAGGCCACTCTGGTGTTATAAATAATAAAAGAGACCTATGTAGCTTTTTCAATGCTATGAAATGTTATATTGTGTATTCATAGAAGAATAGTCAAAAAATCAAATTATATTTTGTATTAGGGAAAGTTACCAATGCTCTCATGTTTTGGAAAAAATTATCAGGAGCTTTTCCAGTCCTGGAAAAGGACAAACTCTTTCATAAAGCAGAAGTTCAGCAAAAAGGAAGAAGGCACATGACCAGATGGTTTATCACAGTGGCTGAAACAATGGGTTCAAATGTAACAGTAATTCTAGAGATTTGGAAATTCATTGATAGTCCATTATTCTGTTTTGTTGATTCAAGTTAGACTTCTGTTCACTGCACTCAAAACTTTCCAATTTGCATCAATCAAATAAAAATTTATAGTTTTTTCAAGTTTTGTCTTAATCTCATAATCTTCACCCAGAGTATACTTTTTTGTATCATATGTATGAATCTTTTGATATATTGTACACTTTTTCCCCTCAATGTCAATGTCCTCCACTGACTTGGAAGTTTTGAAAGAGCTGTGATTTTTCTAATTATTATCACAATGCAAGCTAGACACCTTTTTGTTGTTGCTAAGTGCCATCCATCCCAGTCCGATGGAGTGTTCCCTTGCCCCCCAGAAGGAAGCCCTGCCCAGTCCTGCGCTATCATCACATCTGTTATCTTTGAGCTCACTGGTCTGGCCAGTCCCTCTCAACCGGACCTTAATCTCACTTGCTGACGTTCTGCTTTGCCAAGGACAATGCCCTTTTCTTGGACCTGCTCTTTGTTGATAACACATCCAATGTTTGTGAGATGAAACTTGTCTTCATTTCTAAGGAGCATTCTGGTCATGCACATTTCATGCAGTACAGATTTGTTCAATCTTCTGGCAGTCCATAACGCAGTGTTTTTTATCGTTTGGAATGCAATAAATTCTCTTCTCTTCCTGATCCATCACCAGCTCTCACATCACATGAAGCTGTTGCGAATACCATAACTTGAGCCGGGTGCACTTTAGTCTTCTAAGGGCCATCTTTGCTCATTTCCATTGACAAGGTCTTCTGCAGCAGATTTTCCCAATGTGATTTGCCTTGACCTCTTGATGACTGCTGCTATGAGTGTGTTATGAGGATTTAAGTAAAAAGAAACCTTTGAAAATTTTATTTTTTCTCTAATTATTGTGATGTTTCCTGCTGTTTTATTTTCATAGATTGTCTTAATTCACGTGAAAGACTTCCATATTTGATCTTAATCAGAAAATAAACACTGGAAATATACATTTTAAAGCCCCAAATTCCCCCAAAGTGGGCAAACTGACTATTAATGATATCTAAGATTTTTCTCTGTGATCTAAACCTTAAAGCACAGTTTCTCAAATTTTGATGTGCATAGAAAGTGGATGGAAGATGATATTAAAATGCAGATTCTATTTTAATATGTTTATTTTACAATATAAGAATCTATTTGTCAAATGTATTTTAGATTACAATTTGAATAGAAAGCCTCACATTTCTTTAAATTTTTGGTAGTGTTGGACTTGAATCCTCAAATCTAAAACATAATTTTATTTTTCTTGACATGCTTTTTAATAAAATGATCATCTCTTCCTATGCTTCAGATAAAGATTTTAAAACAGATATGTTACTGACCTATTGGGAGAAGTACCACATTAGTTGGACCATAAGACACACTCCCCCCCCCACCAAAAGTGGGGGGGACATGAAAGTGTATGTCTGAAAGTATGGTACTCAAGAACATTTGTTTATGTTTCCATGCACCCACTAACTGTTCCCTGCTGTTTGCATGCTGTGGATTGCTGTGTCTTTGGGGGAAGTCCTTCTGGAGTCTCAATGTCAGTCTGGTCACATGATTTGCAGAGCGCCCACCTTCTCTCCTTTTTTCATGAATGTGATGATGATTCTTAACACCACTGTTGAGTTTACACTGTTACATACTACCATATTTTCCTTTATTTTTATAAATATTTGTCATGAGCAGTGTGATCAATAATTAATTAGTGATCTTGGACATTTTTAAATGCTGCTTATTCACTGCAAACATGCATCAAACATGCATCAAACAATCAAATAATCTTAACCATTAATTAAGTACCAAAGGATAAGAATAATCATAAGAGTACCCGTCACACATATTATTCTAGCATCCTTGTCTCAGTAAACTTTGCCTTCATTGATAAACTCACCCTGGGTAAAGTTGGAGAGAGCAGAATTTGATGTCTCTTTGGTTTCTAGCTCTCTAAAATGTCAGTGTCTCTACCTGGTTTCAAATAGCGTTTTAGTTGGTTCTTTGACATCATTTACAAATCTTGCATCATTCTGCCAAATCTTTTTTTTTCATTCTGCCAAGTCTTATTAATGTTCCCCACACATTTTGGGGTCACTCTTTTGACCATCTGTTGGTTCTCCCAATTTTGGGTCAGGCCTAAGTGTCACTTTTATATTTAATCTTAAAAATGGAGTTTCTTATGTTGCTGTCTGTAATGTGGCTCAATGTCTTGCAAGGTAGTTCAATGTCTTGCAAGGAAGTTCTAAGATGCTCTCATCAATATTTAATATACTGTACAATTTGGTTTAGAATAATTTTTTCCTGTTTTTCTGTTCTAAAAACTGGGTGTACCTTATGGTCTGAAAAATACAGCATATTGTGGAGGGTTGGGCTGCTTTTGTTTTCTGCTGGTGAAAAAAGAAACATTTAAGCACTCCATTGTAATAACTTCAGATGAATTGACCTCTATCCTATGCTCTATTGTAATGCTATAAAATATCATCTACCCAAGCAACCAGTGATACTAAACAATGATTTAAGAACAACTTGTTTATAAAGACTAGCACATTTCAATGTAATAGTTATTACTTCTCAATCAGCAAGCTAAAATAAAGATCAAAAGCTTCTTGGGAAAGACATTGGGATTTATTTTTTTTAATTGTAAGCTAAAGGCTTTGAAAAATCACTTAATATATAAATTATAATGCACCCATGTAAGAAAAATTCTGGCACAAATGGTTAAATCTGGAATGAAACACCTTTCTATAAGAAACCGAAACATATCTATTGAAAGAAGAAATGTCAGGGAGAGGAAAAGGAGGTAGTATTGGAGGTGGATGCACAAGAGAAGTTGCCAATGAAATGACCATGAAAAGCTAAATGAATGGAGTCTCACGACACATGAGGATATCGGAAAGGGCATTGGCAAACATGGTTTTAGGATTAGGGATGATAGATGCAGCAGTTATGCTGGTATTTGGCAATGATGAGAGCACCGGCTGCAATGTCTTCTAGTCTTTTGTTGAGTAATAGTTATAGTAACCATAGGTTCACAACTTTGATCATTAACTGTGGTTTTAGTGGAGTTCTTGATAAGAAACACCCCCCTAGCCACATAGCCCCCTCTTTTGGACGTGGTGAAAACTTGAGTCATTAATATCTCTAAAACAGAAAAGGAAAATATACTTGTCTAACTATATGGTATTCAAGGAAGATAGCTGGTCTTTAGAGCTTTCCTAAAGCATTCTATGTTTTGGGGAGGGGGTGTGGAGAGGACATCTAAGAAGAAATGTATATCAGAATAGATTTTTGGCAGAGAGGATGGAAGATTGAGTGTGAGAAGTTTTCCGCCCCCCCTACCCCCGAGATGTTTTTTTATGGCTATTTTATTTCCTAATATATGTGTCTTAAAACAGTCACATGTGCTTTATTATGACTTGGATAAGTAAAACCAAAGAGAACACTTATATTCTCTCTCTCTCTCTCTCTCTCTCTCTCTCTCTCTCTCACACACACACACACACACACACAAAGCTTTGAATCAAAACCAACACTGAATAATTTGAGTCATTCACAATAGCAACATTAGGACATACAACTTATTAAGCATCTGATATATTTTAACCAATGTCCTTAGAGCTAATCTTTAGAACCAAAGAGTTTTACTCTATGGTTGCCTCAACTCTATCATCAAGACTTTTAAAATTTGTTACAATCACTGCAAATAGCACTCTGCAGGTATCTATTATCTAAACAAAGGCAATGACATATGTTTTCTTCACCAACCTTCCTTACGCAGATGAAGCTTGCATGTCATGGTCACTGATTGCTTTGTTCTGTCAAGTACAGAGGAGACAATTTTATCTTCTCAGAATGACATTCGTCAACATCCAACATAATTTACTACTGATTCCTTAACGTATTCTTCTGATTATACTCAGTCACACTATTTTTTCCACTTATCATTCTTCAAGGCAATTACAAGTTTATTTGATTGGTAAATGATGTAGTTTCAGCTATGCTTGACCCCTTTTCCTTCTTTGTTTATGCAGGTGTTTTCTTTTAAACAACAACAAAGCACTGCCACCCCTCTAATTCTCCTTCGAAGTCACCCCATAAGGGTTTTTAAGACTGGAAGGGGTTAGGCTAGAAGACTCTGCCTCCTCTTTTTCCTACTCCCAAACAAGGGCTGGTGAGTTTGAGTAACCCAATGCTTTGTCCACAGTACATTCATTCTGATGACCTCAAACAACATTTGTATGAAGGTGAATTTTTTTTCCTGATTTTCACTTGGAAATGTGATCATGTATTTTATATCTGAAAATTTTTCAATTTAAAATGATCATTTGCTGCTCCCCACTTTTTCTACTAGTCCTAAAAATTTCATGTAATCAGGACCATCATTTTAATATACTCTATATCTTCACTCTTTTTAAATCTATGGATTTATTCTCAAATAAATCCTGAAATGTCAGTCTTCACTGCATCACTTACTACCTATATCCATTTAGCATTTGAATGAAAATGAACAATATTTCCCATACATATTCCATCCATGCAATTAAAACCCAAGGATTTTATTTCTAAAATCCAAACCAGATTGTATAAGTCACTGTTTATAAGCAAATAAAGTCCCTGACTTTATAAAGTTCATCAGGTCTGAGCAATGAACTAATGATCAAGTCTAAAAGATTGTGCTATGGAGGTCACAGTGCAAGCGGTGTGATAAGATGGCAATGAGTGTTTCAATGTAGAGGAAGGACATGAGCAGAATCAAATATTAGGTTGCTCACCTCGGCTTTTTTGTAGAGATCAGGTTTGAGTATGTAGGTCCTAGATGGGTATACAGAGAGACACTTGAAAAGATAAATAGAAAGAAAACACTAGAGTCTTACAAGAGAAAGTAAAAAATCTTTTGTTCTAGAGCAGTGGCAATAGACAGGGAAAGAAAAATAGATTTGAGAGATATTTTAGAGAAAAATAAATATAGAACATGCCGATACACATTGTGTATACATGTGTATATATGTATGTATCTATATACACACTGTGTTAGGCGAGTTCTCTAGAGAAGCAAAAGTGTGTGTGCATTTGTGTGTGTGAGAGACAGAGAGAGAAAAGGAGAGAAAGAGAATTCATCTCTAGGAAATGGCTCACACAGTTGTAGAAATTGGTAAGTTTAGTTCAAGTCCATGGGTCAAATGTTAAATGAGTGACTACTCCTGACTCATGTAGAAAGAAGGGCCTGATGGGACCAGGAAAAAGGATGGTGTGCCTGGAATAGAGGGTGTGCCAGGAAGACTGTAGGCTGGGGGATACAGAGGCGAGCAGGTCAAACTTGTGGTGTTAAGGAGAATCAAACCATTGGTAGTGGGTCCTATGATATGCTGATGATCGCTCCCAGAGTCAATGTAGCATGCAGAGGGCTAAAACTCTGGAAAAAATTGAAGGGCTATGTGCAGCATCCAGACCAACAAGAAGCTAACTAAATTCCCTGCAGTGTCCACTTTTATAAGAATTAGGAGATGTTCCTGAATATACTTCCTTTTTTATTACATCAGAGTTGTAAGTTGATAAAGGAAGTTGTGCTCCTGCCTAATCTTTTTACAATTTTTTCGATACTTACAGGAGATCCCCTAATGGGGTTATTTGTATTGTTTTATGCAACATCACATGGGATAACTAGGCCATTAGTCTCACACAAATGAGAATCCTGACCCAGCCAAATTATTGCAAAACTTAAATAACATATATACATCTGTTAACTTAAAACCAAACTTACTGTCAGCGAGCATATTCTGACAGAGTAGAATAGCCTCTGTGCAATTTCCATGAGCAGAAAACTTTATGGTTCTACTGAGTAATGGCTGATGAGTTCCAACTGTTGACTTTTTGGTTAGTGCTCAACACACAACTCACTGGGCTGTCAGGGCTCATAATTTTATATGCATATGTACATACACACACATATATACACATTTAATATATAGCATGCTGACTCATAGTGACCTTCTATGGGATTCTGGGACTGTAACTGTTTACTGGTAATAGAAAATCCAGTATTTATCCAGAGGAGCTTCTAGTGGTTTCAAATTGCCAACCATAAGAAGTGCAGTCCAACACTAAACATATACACCACTTGGATTCCATATATATGTATATGTATATATATATAATCTCAAGATGAAGTAATCTTTAATGTCTACTAGAGCTATTTGACCGTTTATACTTCTGCACCTTTGACACTTTTTATATACTTAAGGATGAATAAGCAATTGGAACTTTTTAAAAGGTTAAAGAATGGAGAGTGGAGGAATGGTGGGCTGGATGTAGTGGGTGAATGAACACATGCATGAGTGAGTATGTGCAGGCCAGAGTCAGTGAGCCAAACTTATTGAACTAATCAGAATCCATTCATTTATTTGGCTATATTCATATTAGGTTGGTAGTATGTATTACATTGTGTATGCACATATATTTGTTTGCTGTATTTTTTTGCTTAAGTATGCCGTCTTCAAATTTTTGTAGCTTTAAAATGCAGGTCTCTGTGTTCTTATATACAGGCCCTTGGGGAAGGACGTAAATTAAGAAATAAGCAGTCACCAGTGAGAAGTATCCATGTTTGCTCACTAGGCAACTGCAGTTGAATTCTCTTTAGAGAAATAAGCAAACTATTCAGCTCCTTCAATTTGATTTTTACCTTTATATGCTTTATACTCATGGATACCTCTTTTTCCCCAAAACACAAACTACCAAGTATTTTGTAATGTCGTTTCTAACTTGAAAAATGATAATAAGAAAAAATTAGTATTCCTCTTTTTTTCAGAGAAAGTATGTTTCTATCAGTCTGACTATTGCCTTTATGTTTGTGAAACTTAAGATGCTGAGGCATTTTAAAGAGACAGTTTTGATTTGCATGAAGAAGAAGTTTGCTCAAGCTCTGAAAGCACTTCAGAGAATACTTACAGCCTGAGTATCTTTCCTGCTCATTATACATGCAGTAGTAAACTGCACTGGATGATATATATTTTATTAACAGTGTTTTCCTCTCCTCTGCCCAAATCTGCTGATGCACTTCCTCTATGGCTCCATGGCTTTCCTAGCTTGCCTTCCTTTAGTCTTTTCTCTAAGGACAGAATACCATTATGAGGGTGTGAGAATATGAAAAGATTTTTGGATCATTATTCAGCACCTGCCTTGTCTGCTTATGAAGTAGGGAGGTCTCCGTCTGATTACAGTCACAGACTAAGTTCAGACAAGGGTCTAGAGCAGGTTTGGCTGGAAATTTTATGGTTAATACAGTACTATTGATGCTGCTCTTCAATCAAGCTCCATTCATGAATAACAGCATTTAAAACCATGCATCCAGTAGAAATCATCCTTTATTTTTGGTATTCCCACCTCAGAAGAAAGTATATATTATGTCACATGAATAAACTCTGCATCTGAAGGGGCAAGAGAATCCAAACCAAACTCACGGTCACTGAAGATGCCCCTACTCATCGTGACACTACAGGGCGGTCAACTGACCCTGTGGGCTTCCGATCCTATAATTCTTAATTGGAATAGAAAGCATTGTCTCCTCCTGTGGAGTGGCTGATGATTTAGAGGTATGCATCTTATGGTTCGAAACTGAGAGAATAACTGACTTGGCATCAGGAATCCTTTTTCTGGGGACAAGGGTTGAAATACACTGAAGCCACGGACACTTAGCAAAATCTAGAGATCTCTTACTTCTGACACAATTTCAAAATTTGATTTTCAATAAAATAACTCTATAAATTCTTTTCATCAGATTAGCAGTAACTATTATGTCTGGATAGATGTCGATATGGGATCTACCTTATCTAGGTAGCTAACTAAAAGGATAGACATAAGCGTACTGTCTTCTAGTTGTTAGAGTTATTATTACTCAATATTTAGACATATTTTATCAACACTGAAGGTGTTACATTGTGGGGAAAACTCTCTTATTTTCTTTAATGATGTCTCGCTTCTTGGTTTCTTTTCTATTGTGCTGAATCTTTTAATCAACTAATTAATTTGTTGTTTTGCTTAATTAATGGTCCTTTTGTTCTAATTTTCGAGAATTGATTTCTATTGTGTCTTTAGTTTTTACATTTGAGAAAACCAATACATCTTTAAATCTGTCTTTATTATACATGACCTATAGGTGTGTTTTCTCATTGTATCCAAAGACGATCTCTTTAGATCAGTGTCACCATAGGCTCAGAAATAAGAACATGGCATATGTTTCCTATTCCAATGCCTACCCTCATTATTGTTTACCTGGATGATTGTGATATTCTTGAGTCCAACTTCCAAGTTTACCTCTATTATATAAAAATGTTTATTCAAATGATCCACATTCTAAAAACAAACAGAAATAATACCTATATGAACTGAAGTGTACTGTTTACTTGCTTAGAAAATGACCATGTTTTCTTTTCAATACTTGTAGGTAAAACAAACTCATAGATTTTATTAGACATTCATATTTGCAAAATCTAGTCCGAGTTATCTAATTTTTTAATCCTCAAATTGGGCTCAGGAGATACATTTTAAGAAGAAACAAAGCAATCTCATATCTGAGAGTCTAATCACATTAAACTTATCACTATTATTTGAAAGAGCACTTACTTTTTCTCACTTTGGTCTTTGAAGATTCCTTATCAAGACTAATCTGAAGCTTCCTTCCACAACAATGCAGGTTGAAAGATTCCTCCACTAAATTGTCTTGGGAGAAAAATCTGACCTTGTTCCTCTTCAGCATCTGACTCATGCCTCAGGCTCTCTCTTATAATACCATAGAGCAGAAGTCCTCAAACTTTTTAAACAAGGGTCCCTGTTTAAACAGAGGGCACTATCTCTCAGACTGGTGGAGGGCTGGACTATAGTTTGTAAATCCCAAACAAACTATGAACAAAATCTTATGCACATTGCACATATCTTATTTTGAAAGAAAAAAACAAAACAGGGACAAGTACAATATTAAAAATGAAGAACGAGTAAAGGTAAATCAATAAACTTACTAGTATTTCAATGGGAACTATGGCCCACTATTGGCTAATGAGATGGTCAATGTCCAGTTCCATATTTGTCACTGCTAGTTGTAACAAGTAATGCAGTTAGTCTAGATCTGGTTGGAGAGCGCTATCCGATGTTTCATTCTGGAAAAAGTCTGTTCACAGGCATAAGTGCTGTCAAACACTTAAGTGTTTGCCATTTTGAGTGCATGGTTCCTGCAATTAGGCTATGTCTCAGAGGGGAGAGATGCACAGAAATTAGAAAGGCTGTTTGATTTGAATGCATCTTTCAGAGAGCCACAATTCTGCAGTTCAGCCAGTTCCATTTGGTAAATTGTATCCACATTTTCAATGTCAATAGAACATGGGTTACAGAAAAGCTGTATGTCCTGTTCATGGAGAGGAAGCTCTTCAAATCTAAATTGTCACTCCTTTTGCAACTTTTCCAGTGGATCCACACATGTTTTGTTTGGGAATGCAACCAATGGTTTTTCTGCAAACAGATTTTGGATTGTGGGGAGATGGCAGAATTTTTCTTCCTTCACTTGTTTGATATGAGGAAGCCTAATTTTATTTCAAATGCTTTCATATGTGATTGCACATCAGAGATGAAATTCCCCTTTCCTTGAAGTTGCACATTGAAACTGTTGAGTAGCTCTGTTACATTGATCTGAAAGGCAAGGTGCCATTTCCATTCTGTATCATTGAGCTCTGGTATTTCTTTGTTTTTGAAAACAGAAAAGTTGCAATATGTGAAAATATGTCATAGGAATATTTCAAAACTCTCCCTTGACTCAGCCATTGGACTTCTCTGTGGTACAGAACATTTTCATAGGCAACCTTTAGCTCAGACAGAAATTCCTGAAGTAGTCTGTGGCTTAGTGCATTTGCTCTAATGAAGTTAACACAGAATACCATAATTTTGATTTACCACACAGCACTTGTCGGTGGATGAGGCAGTGCATGGCTATTGGATGAGAATGGTTATGTTTGTTCATCTCTTGGTTAATGTGAGCAATTACTCCTTTCTTAGACCCCACCATGCTAGGAGCACCATCGGTTGTCACCCTGGCTAGTTTAACCCAGTGCAGCTCCAAACATTCACAGTTTGCCAAACCTTTTCATAGCTATCCTCTCCTGTAGTTGTTCCCTTGATGCTTTGCCACATATAGCAAGCTCTTCTGTGACTTTGAAATAGCCATTTGCCCTACATATAAAAATCTGAAGTTGTGCAGAATCACAGACATCATTACTTGCCTTGAGTGCCATGGAAAAATAGGAAAGGTTTTTGCAAATGCTGATGCAAATTCTCTCCCATTTCTTCAATTCTTCCTATAATTGTAGGTCATGAAAGTCTCACTGTACTAAATAAATTGGGCTTCTCTGGACAGATCCCTTTGGAATCAGAAAGAAGGCATTCTTTAACAAATTCTCCCTCCACAAATGGTCTGCCAGTGCACACTATTAGCTGGCAACTTGAAAACTTGCTCGCAGTGATGAAATATTTAGCTGCTTCTGCTTCACAAAAGTATTTTGCTGAGTTGCTAATGTATTTTTCTGTTTTGATATTTTATCTTTTCTCATTTCTCTGACCAAATAATCATGTTTATCCTTATGTTGAGTATGATAGTGTTGATGCAAATTGTATTCTTCAAACAGAGACACTGTATTCTGGCACATCACACAGCTCTTTTCTTGTACTTCATGAAAAAGCAATCATAAGCCCACTTTCCTTTGAATATTCTACACTCTGAGTCAATTTTTCTCTTTCTTGATATCACTGTTTCCTAGGGATTCCAAATTGCTATTAGTAAATATATATATATTAGTAAATATATATATAGTAAATATGTATGTTAGTATTTCTTATATTTGTGACTAAGACAAAACAAGGACATGGGGGAAAAACAGTACTTTTTCTTTTATTTCCCAATACTTGACATCAACTAACATTAAGAATATTTTAATCTGGCTGTAATTATCTCTACTCATTTATCTTTCATTATAAAAGTATTTCCATAGTATAAAGAATTCATTCTGTCTTTCAGTATGGTAGGATCCCAATACTTGACCACGTCAGTACTCAATGTAATCAGATTTTGATGCAAAATGTTGAGAAAATTTTGCATCAGGCCTCCAAGAAGACATCAGAATCTGATCCGATGCACATGATTTTTGTAATCTAAAACAGTTTGTGTTTTACTTGGCGTTAATAGCCATTGTTAATATGCCTTGTTTAAACCTCCCCCAGCTGTGTTCCAAGCATTTCACTCTAATTTTCTTAGTTTTTGTGGCTTTTTGTACTGTTTTTAAATTAAAAATCATGAATCCTAAAAAAGAGGCTTTAAAAAATCATCATGATAACTAACTGGTCATTAATATTGTTGATGATAGTTTAGTAAACTCTTTTAGAAAATAGCCAAGTAAACTTCAATAGCAGACCACATTAGATACTTTTTAAGAGAAAGCCAGACAGGTTCTAGTAAAAAAAAAAAAAGGCAAAGAAGAAGAAAACCTTTTGAAAGACAGCTACCAGTTGATTTTATGGATTGGGATTCCCCTTCCAAACAATGACTCTCGATACCTCCTCTACACATCCAGATCCAAGTCAATCTCAAGGTATAGTTCTTACTGTAGTTGTTAAAAGCTTTTTTAAGGTTGCATTTTCTAATTAAATTATATTATTTAACGCTGAACTTATTCACTTTGAAGTTTCTGTGTAATGTTTTGTATAAAAAGGCAAGGTTAGGGTGAAAACTTGGTGATCAAGAATGGATTAATCCATTTTCAATTATTATGGGAAAATTATGGATTGCCACTTGATGTTCCTTCTAGGATCAATTAGCACTGAAGTCAGGGGTTCTACTGCATATGAAAACCGTGATTGATGAACCTACAGATATAATAAGGAGATTAAATAACTTGGAGGGGAGTACGGTGAGGGAGGGTGGTACAAGACACCTGATATCAAGAAGTTTAAGAAGGAAGAAACTTTTGAATCTGATTGTGGTAGCAATTGTACAACAGCGCAAACTTGCTTGCTGGAATTGAACTATGGAATGATATGATATCTGTATAAGCTTCCAATAAAATGGTTTTGAAAAGAAAATTCAAAAATGAAAATAAACATAAATATTTAGAATACTAAAGAAGGTCATCATATATTTTAGATAATATATGTTTAATGCATTTCTTTATACACATACACATATGTGCATGTGTTTATATGTAAAATTTTGTATATATAAAAATATAAGGGGTCTTAATCAGACCTGGTGGGTCCTTACATACAAGTATATAAGGGAGATTGAATTGCTAGCAATTACCACCTGATTGTGGCTGGAAGAAACACCAAGCTGCTTGTTCTCACAGAGATTTAATCCTGGAAAGTCTACCTCGAGTTGCTGCTATAAATTAGAATCTACTTGGTAGTAAGATTGGTTGGGTTTTGGCACATGCAAAATAATTCTATGTTAGTAAAAACATGGTAGCTGTGTTTTACAATTTGCTTCTTTGAACTTATTTTGAAATTTCAAATAGTTACCATGATCTTTTTTATAACTTTTATTAATTACATTTAGAAAACAAAGTAACAGGATTTTTTGTTGCTGTTCTTCATATAGTGTAGTCAACGATTTCTCTTTTTCTTCTAGAAAAAGTATATTTATATACTTATATTAAAGTATATTTATATACTGATATAAATATCTTATACTTATTAAAATAGATCCTCCTACCTTAGATAATGTGTCAATATAAGTTTGTTATGTAGGTGATGAAAATAAGTAAGGTTCTTTCAAATAGAGATTTTCCTGTAATGTGTAACAAAGAGGGTCACAATCAAAATGGTTCCTATGATGAAAGAGGCCTAAGAAAGGAACTACTAAACAGAAAGATCTATGCAC
>PVJH01036947.1:0-18365 GCA_004026705.1 Nesogale talazaci | reverse complement strand
TTTTTTTTTTATCTCTAAGCCTTGGGTCGTTGACTTGAATCCGTGTAGTGATTTTGTCTAAGCTTAGGGGGAATCTTCTGCAGTTTTCTAGAATGTTCACTACATGGAAATCTCTCCTTTTTCAGCAGCATGTTCCTCTCTGATACTCTGTCTTGAAACTTCTAGGCTTCTTCACCTCTTGAATTCTCAACTCTGGCTTCACTACTCAGGGACACATCTGGGCTGTTGTTGGGTTTCCTGTCCTTTTATGAGCCCGGGAAACTCTTTTCACAAGACAAGTAGGTAGGGAAGTCATCGGGATCACCCTCTCTGCCTCCCTTCTCTCAAGCAGCCCTTTGCCTCTGCCACCACTGTCCAATGTCTACAAGATGCAATCCCATAAACATTATCTGGGTTACTGAAGACAGGAGGGAACATCTGCCCTTGTTATCACATCTGCATTGGAAGTAAAATCCTCCGGGCTTTGTTTTCAGTGTGACAGTGATGATGTTGAGAGCTAGCCTTCCCTGAACGCTTGCCATGGGCTATGTTGTGTCACATGCAGAGTCTTATTTAATTCTCACTATAGTCCTGGGAAGCAGTTGATGAACTCCTGCTGCCTTTGCCTCAAACCACTCCTGTTCACCTGCTGCCTCCATCACTCACATTCCTTTGGCTTACCTTGCCCCCATGCTCTCTGGTTTTGGACACAGGGTGAGCCTGTGGCCCATAAGTGACTGCCCTCCCAGTGGCCAGAAGAAGAAGTGTAGAAGTAGTCCACGACTCAAGGAAGGCTCATAAGAATTTGGTCTGGGGTTTCTGTAAACGGATGCCGGGCAAGGAAGCTCCCTTTCCTCTGACTCACAGGCTGCGATGATGGAAGCTTGGAGCAGCCTTTGTCCTACCTCATTCTCTCTCCCACCACAGGAAAGTTGGAAGGTGTCAAGTTGCCCTAGGTGAGAATGACTTGGGTTATACCCCTTGTAACTAAGATTCATGGCTAAATCAGAAACATATGTGATATGCATATGTTATGGATCAGTTAACTAAGGTTAGAGAGTTTAGATAATCTACCCACAGGTCACACAGAGCTACAGACAAAGCTGTGATTCTAACCTCGGGTGTTGTCTATAAAACGGATGCTGTAAGTCACTCATTTTACTGCTTCTCAGTGTGTGTGTGAGTGTGAGTGTGTGTGTGTATACCCACTGGCATGGGGCTGGAGATGATGGGATTGGATGTTTCAGACAAAGTGAAGGGTGAATCAATAAACCAAACGCATTGCCAGCAAGTCCAATTTGACTCATTGTGTCTCTAGGATAGGGGAGAACTCCCCCTCTTGATTTGTTATGGAAGTAGATGGCCACATCTTTCTCCCACAATGAGTTTGAGCCTTCAAACTTCCAGTTAGCAACTGAATGCTTAACCACTGTGCTACCAGGTCTTCCTCAGAGGGAATGGGAGGGCATTACTGGAGAACCAGGGGAGCAGGGAAGGGCCCCTCTTGTATGAACTGTGGTGAGGTCATTTGAGGCTTGGGGAGTCCTGAGAGCTCTCGCCTGGCCCAGCACAGGTTCCGCTGTGCAGGAGAGGTGGTGAGAATACTGGTGAGAACAGTTCCTTAGAAACCAGGCAAAAACAGAGCAGTGTCAGAGATGCTCAGGTGGCATCTTTCCAAGGTCTCAGTTCCCTGAGCCTCCTGGCTATGGGGTCCCAAAGGTTGTGCTCCCTGAGGTTTGTCTCTTATTTTTAATCTACCTATCTAAGAAACGGAATCCATTGTTTAGCTTCCTCCTGCTTTGTAATGTGGTTTTCTAAGGATGCTGCCCACTTCCCTGCTCCCTTGGGTAACTGGCTTGCAGTTCTTCCATCTGTAACATGGTTCTTCTCCTTTTCTTTTGTCCACGTGTTGACGTGTTCTTGGACTCACAGTTCTTTCCCTCCATGGAAATGTGTTGCGCTTGCTCAGGTCAGGCACTGTGAAGTGTGCCAGGCTGTGCCCAAGAAGTCTCTAAATGGCTTCCTCTTCTTACCTGATCTGCATAAGATTGCAATGGAGAGATTTGATTTCCAGGCTTATGGATACCTTCTGGAGTGATCTTTGGTCCCTTGTTTCCTTTCACTAGCCCTCCCTGTGCTTATGAGTGAAATGCTCACAAGTTGTTTTTTAGGAGGTTGACATGGCTATCACTTTTTATTCTGCACAGAAGGCAGCTGAACCCTGAAGAGCCTTGTCTCTTCCTCACCTCCAGGAATGGGTTCTCCTGCTGCTGTCCTGCCACTGTATCTATTTCTTCTCTTGGGTCTGGGTAACAGCTCCTCCGGTCAGGACTTCTCTCAACAGGGAGGGTGCTACCCCTTGACACATATGGACATCTTATGTGACAATGTTTCAGCCCCAACACCCCACACTTGTCTTTCACAACACACAAAATGATCCAGGGGTGACACTCTTAGTTATCAAGTGCTGCTAGAACAGAATTAAAGCAAAGAGGTGGCTGAAAATACCAAGCATATATTAATTTTCCTACAGCTCCAGAAGTCTGAGTTCAGTATGCTGCCGTTAAGGGAAGGCCATTTTTTTCTGTTATCCATGGAGGAACGTCCTTTTTGCTTTTAGCACTTGTGGGTTCAGTACCCCTTGGAGACTTCCACGTGTCTTTACATAAATCATTCGATGATCTAGGAGGTTCTCCTCATGGAGACTCCAGGTTCAAAAAGCACACTGTGCATCTGGACTCTGCTTTCTTGGTGAGGTCCCTCCCTCTCTGGATGTTTCTTTCTCCTTTTCTCTTTTACAAGATAAATGGTCCTGAAGGTAAACACCCCTGACCTCAGAGTATTGGTGTGGTAACTTAAGTACGGGTGGTAGTTTGTGGCAACTCTGCTGGGGTGGGGTTCTCAGTCGCTGGGTAGTAACCCCCCATGATGTAACCTCCCACAATGTAATTGACTCCACAATGGGATCTAATCAGCTTGATGAGCAGGCAGCAGCTGTGGAGTCCAGCTGCTTGATTAGGGCATAGTCTTGAGGAAATTGGAAAAAAAGTCTTCTTGGGGTTGTGGTCTGATCCTTTTTAATCATTCTTTGTGGTTCAGCTTGTCACCACTGATAGATCTCCTTCTGGTTAGCCAACCTCCTGCCACATTGTCTTCCAATCCAAGGAACCATCATCGGAGAGCTGACTCGGGATTTATTTGACTTTACATCTTGCCTGTGATCTTCCTGGCTCATTATATACTTCTTACAAGTATCCAAGTCAGGAGGAACCTTCAGTTTAACTCAGGGACTTTAACTGGACTAGATTGACCTACTTCTATAACTGTGTGAGCCATTTCTCAATGGAGACCTCTTTCTCTAAATGTACAAATATAAACATCATTGGTCTTGTTTCTCTAGAGAACACAGCACAATACATACCCCATTCTACTAATACCTTACTAACATGTAACAAACATAACTCAATCCTCTTTACTATAACCGAATTCTGCCTAATTCTTTCAGAAGACTAAAACTTGATTTTAATCGTAGAGTGGCTAAAGTAAATGGAAGAAATGATGAAATCAGAAAGCTGAATATAGCATTTTGAAGGACACCACCAGAAGACAAAGTAAAATATTACATTGAAATGTGCATAGCACTAGAGTTAGAAAATCAGATGGGGAAGCACATGCTCATCATATCTGAAACAGAAAGAACTAAGAAAGAATTCAAGCCTCGAGTTGCAGCATTGAAAGATTCTGTAGCCAAAATATTGATTGCTGGAGGAAACTTTATCAAAAGAAGATGTAAAGAATGCATAGAGTCACTGTGCCAGAAAGGAACCAGTCAACATTCCATCTTTTCAGGAGGTAGGATAAGAGCACGAACCAATGGTACTGAAGGGAGAAGTTCAAGCTGTACTGTAGGCATTAGGAAAAACCAAGGCTCCAAGAATTGATACACTACAATTAAAACGTTTCAATGAGCTGATGAAGCACTGGAAGAACTTACTCATCTATGCCAGGAAATTTAGAAGACCACTACTTGGCCAACTGACTAGAAAAGTTACATAATTTGTATCCAATAGAATGCTCAAAGTATAGAACGATATCATTGATATTGCATGCAAGTCATATGCAAGTAACATTTTCCTGAGGATCATCTAACAACAGTTGCAGCAGTCTATTGACAGGGAGCTTCCAGAGGTTCAGTCTGGATTCAGAAGACGGTGTGGGATGAAGGATACCATTACTTATACCACATGGAGCTTGCCTGAGAGCAGAGGCTATCAGAAAGATGTCTACTTGGGGTTTAGTGACTATGTAAAGGCATTTGAATGTGAGCAACATGACAAACTGTGGATAATCTTGAAGAGAATAAGAATGGTAAACAGTATATTATGCTCCTACTGACCTTGTACATGGATTGAAAGAACAGAAGAACGTAATACTGCACGGTTTTTAAGCATCAGGAAAGATGTGTGTCAAAGTTGTATTCCCTTACCATACTTCTTCAATCTGTGTGCTGAGCAAATCAGCAGAGAAGCTGGGTTATATGAAGAAGAATGTGGCATTGGGATTGGCATCGGGATTGGTTATTAAAAAAGTCTTTGCTATGCAGATGGCACAACCCTGTTTGCTGAAAGTGAGGAGGACCTGAAGTACTGGCTGATGAAAATCAAGGATTGAAAAACCCCTTGTAGATTGCGATTCAATGTAAAGAAGACCCAAATCCTCACAACTGGACCAAAAGATAGCAACATGATAAATGAGGGAGAGGTTGAAGTTGTCAGGGATTTTGCTTTGCTTGGACCCACAGTCAATGCTCTTGGAAGCAGCAGTTGAGAGATCAAAAGGTTCATTACACTGGGTAAATCTGCTGCAGAAGACTTCATTATAGATTTGAAAAGCAGGGAGATGATTTCGAGGACCAGGATGCAACTGACCTATGCCGTGGCAGGTTCAAGGACCTCATGTGCATTCGAAAGTATGACGTTGACTAAGAGAAACCGCAGAAGAATCTATACCTTTGAAGTGTGGTGCTGGAGAAGACTATTGAAAGTACCGTGGACTTGACTACCAGGGCACTCCTTAAAGGTAAGGATGAAGCACCTTCATCTCATGCGTTTTAGACATTTGGTCAGGAGAGACCAGTCCCTGGAGAAAGACATCCAACTTGGTAAGGTGGAGGTGGGGGCAAACAAGTAAAAGAGAGGAAGCCCCTAAACAGGATGGATTGACGTCACGGGTGTACCAATGTGCTCAAGAGTAGGAGCGATTGTGAGGATGGGGCAGGACCGGCAGTGTTCGTCCTATTGTGCATAGTGTTGTTCAGCAGGCTAGAAGTCCAAATTTAGGACACTGACTCTAGGGGAAGCCTCTTACCTCTTTCGGTTCCAAAGGTGGGTCTTGTCTCTTGTCAGTTTGTGTTCCTCAGATCTTCAGAGATCTTCATGACCTCTGTCATCCTCAAAGTCTTCTTGTGTCTCTGGACCTAACCTTCAGGTTTTATATCTTGAAGGTGATTAGCTTAAGGCATAACAAAGAAAAGCCTATTCCCAAATGGGGTTATGACTCAGAGGACATGCTGTGGAGAGACACAATTCAACCCTTAACATGGCCCTACGTTCCCCTATCAGGCACCATTCCCAGTGCTTTTAGCCACTTGAATGGCCTCTTGTTCACTTCCCACTCCCATCCCCAATGCCCCATGGACGTCTCATTTGAGAACACTCATTGTCCATCCTCCCCCTGGGCCTCTGTCTGAGTGGCTTGAGCAAACGTTCTGTGTGTGTGTGTGTGTGTGTGTGAGTGAAAGAGCATTGAACTTCAGTGATCAGATATTGATGAGCTTATTTTATTCCCTCCCAGAAAGTCCTAGATTACTTGGGCAAACTACCAATTCTGAACCTCATCATCCTTCAGGCCTATGGTTCAATAATTTCTCTCACAGAGAAAACCCAACTCAAGTTCCTTCCACTGGATACCCTACATGCAGACTTAGTGGTGCTTGGTGGTTAAGCATTCGGTTTCTAACCAAAAGATCTGCAGTTTGAACCTGCAGGCTGCTCCCTGGGAGGAAGGTGTGACAGTCGGCCTCCATAAAGATTTGTTGCTGTCAGGTCCTGTTGGGTTGGTTCTGACTCAGAGTGAGCCTGTGTGCAGTAAAGCAAAACACTGCCCGGTCCTAGGATTGTCTTACAAGTGCTGTGATGTTTGGGCTCACGCTTGCAGCCCCTGCATGGGTTCATCTTGCTGAGGGTTTCCTGGGTCTCACAGTGTGGATTGGTAGCCTGGAAACCTTCTGGGAAAGTTAGTCTCTGTCCTACAGCATTGCTGTGAGTTGGGTTCACTCAATGGCAATGGGTGTTTTTTTTTTTTTTTTGGTGTTGGATAACCTGCAAGTTGGTTAGATAGGCTTTCTGCTTCATGATCAGAATCACAAAAGTGTGCTGAGTCATTTCCATGAGTTTATTCTATACATAAGGAACCTCAGTGGTTCAGTGGCTAAATATTTGGTTATTAGCAGAAAGGTTAGCCGTTTAAGTCCATTGGCTGCACTGTGGGGCAGGTCTTCTGTCTTGGCAACTTTCTCCAGTAAAAATTGCAATCTGGGAAACCCTTGGGGGCAGTTCTGCCACATCACATGGGATGACCTATCATAGGATTCATTTTTCACGATTGTCCAGCGAGAAGGGACCTGCACCTCAAATACCAGTCTAGGTCCATCCCAAGACACTCCATAGAGACTTAAATGCAACACAATTAGCATAAAGAGTTACTTGTCTAACAAGAGAGTAATAAAAAGACGTTAGAAACAAAAGGAATACTTTAAAGAAGTCTCTAGGACTAAGGGAAAGTCTTTGAGGAAAGATAGGTTTGGAAGAGAGACCCCGCTCCCAGGCTGGGCAGCCGGCTCCATTGGAACATACATATGTGCTCACGGCCCACTGGATGGTAGACAGAGTCATTAGGTTACTTAGCACAGTTGTTAGGAAAGCAGGAGCATACCTTCAAGGTTCAAGCAAGCCAAAACCTGACTGCACGGTGTCTGGTCAGGGTGTGGGCACAGTATGGTGGCATCCAGACCTGGATGGGTCTGTGAGCTTGCTGAGTGACTAATGTCCTGGGCCTTGGGCTGGAGCAGAGCACTGCCAGATATCTGCACACAGAAGCAGCAGTGCTGACCTACATGGCAGGTGCGAGAACAAGCAAAATGCAGCCACCAGAGCCAGGAAGGGAAATCTCTTTCCTCTAGCGATGTCCTTTCAGTGCCCTCTACTGACAAAGCTTAACATCATGCTCATTGTAAAGGAGAAAATGCTTATTATACAGTCCATTACCACCGAACAAGAGTCACAGGAGGGATTTTGAAATGAAAGGCAATAAATTGGTAATTGGCACGTCTCTCCCCTTGCCTGCTGAACTACCATACATACTCTTCTACGCACACCTCACCTTCTGTGCTACACCACAATCTCTCCATGTTATTACCTAACAAACACAGCCATCCTTAGAAGTGAAGAAATGGTACGCTTTCTCGCATAAAGAAATCATGCCGACAGCCATTGTAGCGATGCCTGGCTATAGCCATTGATTCCCACAAGGAGTCATGCTTCACTAAATTGTCTGTTATCTGAAGACCACATGGTAAGGATAACCTCCAACCACTTGTGTGAAAATAAAAGTGGGAAGAAAGACAACAAAGGAGAAAATTCTTAACATATAAAAACAAATGTGTCGGTGAAACAAAGAGAAATAAGCATAACTATTGCAGTCCTCATTTTTATAATTAGTCATGAGGCCATAGTCAGTAACTATGGTTTCCTTATTCAATTGTCCATTCCATATTTTAACTGTCTTAAGAATATTCCTCCCCTTGTCTGTCAGTTTATCTTATTTGCATGGCTTCCACGAGCAACTGGTGCTCACGGAAGAAGCAGCTAAGAAAACACATTATGAATTGCATTGGGTAAATATACTGCACAAGACTTCTTAAAAGTATTGACGAACAAGGTTATGACACTTTGAGGATTAAGGTGTGCCTCATATGCATGTGAAAGTTGGACATTGAATAAAGCAGACTAAGGAAGGATTAATGCATCTGGTGCTTACAAAGGATAGTGAACATACCACGGACTGCCAAAAGAACAAATAAATCTGTCTTGGAAGAGATACAGCCAGAATGTTTTTTTTTTAGGGGGGGGGGCGCGGGCATCACTGCCCTCTGGTGGGAGTGGGAGGCCCAACCTTGCTCCTGGAGAGCTGCTGCTGGATTTGAACCGCCAAGCCAGTGGGCCGCAGTCCTCCCTCACTCAACCACTGCGCCACCGGGGCTCAGCGCCAGAATGCTTTTTAGAAGCAAAGTTGGTGAGACATCATCTCGTGTACTCTATGTTCTCAGGAGAGACCAGTCCTTGCAAAAAGTCATCATGCTTGAAAAAGTAGAAAGCAGCATAATAGAGAAAGACCCTCAATCAGATGGATTGCACAGTGGCTGCCATATGGGCTAAAACTAGCAATTGTGAAGATGTTGCCAGCAGAGCAGTGTTTTGTTCTGTTGGACTTAAGATCGCTGTGAGTTAGAGACCGCTGATGGCATCTCAGAAGGATAACAATAGACTGGCATGGAATGGATTCTTTACCTGATAGTTTGGCTCTTTATTTGACAGTATGAATGTAGGAAAATTGGAAGTTATCAAAGCTGAAAGGGAATGAGAAAAGATCATTATCTGAGAGGCTATTGAGCTGAAATGGACTGGTATCGACCATTGTGAATTAGAAAATCACAGGTTCTATGCTGGGAGGAATGGCTTTGCATTCCTCAAAAAGTATATTTCAAGATATACCTTGAAGTACATTGCTGGCGGTGACTGAATTCTAGCTACACACACACACACACACACACACACACACACACCACACAAGGTAGTCCAATCAATACAGCTATTATTCAGATTTAGGCACTAAGTACTGATGTTTGTGATGAAGAAATTGAGGAATTCTGCCAACGTGTCTTATATCTGAAATTGATCAACTGTGTAGTCAAGATGCAATGATAATTACTGGCAATTGAAATATCAAAGTTGAAAGCAAAGAGGAAGGAAAAATAGTTGGAAAATACCATCTTGGTCATAGAAATGAAGCTGGAGACTACATGATAGAATTTAGCAAGGCCAATGACTTGTTCATAGAAAATACTTTTTTCTTTTCAGTCGTTTCTTGGTCTATTCTTTAAAAAATCATTTTATTGGGGGCCCATACAACTCTTATCACAATTCATCCATCCATCCGTCCATTGTGTCAAACACATTTGTACATTTGTTGCCATCATCATTCTCAAAACATTTGCTTTCTCCTTGAGACTTTGATATCAGCTCCTTATTTTTCCCCTCCTTCCACCCACCCCCCTCATGAACTCTTGATATTTTATAAATTATTATTATTTTGTCATGTCTTACACTCTGTTGTCTCTCTTCGACCACTTTTCTGTTGTCTGCTTCCCAAGGTCGGGGTTGTATATAGATCCTTGTAATTGGTTCCCCCTTTCTACCCTACCTGCCCTCCACCCACCTAGTATTGGCATTCTCACCACTGGTCCTGAAGGGTTCATCTCTCCTGGATTTCCTGTGTTTTTGGTTCCTATCTGTACCAGGGTACAGCCTCTGGTCTAGCCTGATTTGTAAAGTAGAATTGGGATCATGATAGCGGGGGTGGGGGTGAAGCATTTAGGAACTAGAGGAATCTTGTATGTTTCATCGTTGCTATACTGCACCCTGATTCTCTTGTCTCCTCCCATGATCCTTCTATAAGGGGATCTCCACTTGGCTACAGATGGGCTTTGGGTCCCCACTCCACGCTTCCCCTCATGCACAATGATATGATTTCTTGTGAAAATACCTTTTTTTTACAACAATAAGAACAGTGACTATAAATATAAACTTTCTGCAGAAGTCAAATTGACTACATATGTTATAAGAGACAATGGAGAAGATCAATATCAGCAGCTAAAATGGGCCTTGGAATGACAGTGAAGCAAACCATCAATTGCTCCTATGTAAGTTCAGATTAAAGCTGAATAATATAAAAGTAATATCAAAGTACACGAGAGCCAAAATATGACCTTGAGTCTACTCCATCTGAATTTTGAGAGCCTCTCAAGGACAGGTTTGCTTTATTGAACACTAATGACAAAGACCTGATGAACCCAAGGAGGACATCAAGGACATCATTCATGAGGAAAGTGAAACGCCATTATCAATAGAGGAAAGAAATTAAAGATCAAAGTGGATGTCAGAAGAGTCTCTGAAAATTGATCTTAGTTGTAGAGTATCTAAGACAAATAAGAGAAGAAATGAAGCCGGAGAACATAAAATTTCAAAGCGTGCTTCTAGGAGGCAAAGTAAAATATTATAAAGAAACATGCAAAGAACTAAGGAAGCCCAAAAGGAACTCCCGCTGAGCCTATCTGAAACTGGAAGAACTCAAGTGAAAATTCAAGCCCTGAATTGCCATATCGAAAGATTTCATGGACAAAATACTGAATGATGCAGGAAGCATCAAAAGAAGATTTCAAGAATACAGATAGTCACTCTAACAAAAAGAACCAGCTGACACCCCAACATTTCAGGAGGTAATATATAAGCAAGAAACCATGGTACCGAAGAAAGAAGTTCAAGCTTCACTTAAAACATAAGCCCCAAACAAGGCTCCAGAAACTGATGGAATTTCAATTGAAATGTTTCAACACACTGATGAAGCACTGAAAGCATCATTTGCCTATTCCAGGAAATTTTGATGACAGCTACTTGACCAACGGACAAATATGAAGACATTCATATTTGTACACATTCCAAAGAAAGGCAACCCAACAGAAGGCACACATTTTAGAACTGCATTATTAATATCACATGCATGTAATGTTTTACTGAAGATCATCCAACAATTCTCGCAGAGTAGTACATTGACAGGGAACTGCTGGAAGTTCAAGCTGGGTTCAGAAGAGGATGCAGAACAAGGGGTATCATTGCCGATGTCAGGTGGATCTTGGCTCCAGGCAGAGAAGATCAGAACTATGTTTACCTATGTTTTATTGACTATGCCAAGGCATTCAACTGTGCGGATCATAACAAACAATAGTCTGGAGCAGAATGAGGATTGCAGACCACTTGCTCATTTGGAACTTGCACATGGATGAAGAGGCAGCTGTGGCACCGGAACAAGTGAACCCTGCGTGGTACCAAGTCAGGAAAGATGTCTATCAGTGTTGTATGCCCCCATCATATTTATCCAATCTGTATGCTCAGCAAATACTCAAAGCAACAGGATTATATAAAGAAGAATTCAGTATTAGGATTCGAGGGAGAATTATTAACCCCCTGTGGTATGTGCATAACACAATCTTGCTTGCTGCAAGTGTGGAGAACTTGAAGAACTTGTGAATGAAGATCAAAGATTTCAACCTTCAGGATGGACTGCAACTCAATGCAAAGAAGACAGAATTCTCACAACTGGACCAATATGCAACATTTATGATAAATGCCGAAAGATCCACGTTCTGGATTTTGTCTTGCTTGGACCCACAATCAGTGCTCATGGAGGCAGCAGTCAAGATATCAAACAATGAATTCTAATGATACCATTTTAAAACATAGAACAACAAGTACACATCACTTTGAGGACCAAGGTGCACCTCACCCAAGTCATGTTATTTTCTTAAAGTTTTTTTTTACTGGGGGCTCTTACAGCTTTTATAACGATCAATTGTATCATCTTTTATAGACATCAATTGTATCAAGTGGAGACCAATTTTCATTGGTCTCATATACATGTGAAAGGGGAGCATTGAAAAAGGAAGATTGAGGAAAAATCAATGCATTTGAGCTATGGTGGTGGCCAACAACATTGAAAGTTCCATGGACTACCAAAAGAATAAACACCAGTCTTGGAAGAAGTACAACCAGAATGCTCTTAGAAGCAAGAATAGGAAGACATCATCTTATGTGCTTTGGACATGTTGTCAGGAGAGACCAGTGTCAGGAGAAGGACATCAGAGTTGGTAAAGTAGAGGGACAGTGAAAAAGAGGGAGTGCTTGGTGAGAAGGTTTGACATAATTGTGAATGTGACGCAGGGCCTGTAGTGTTTCTCTCTTGTACAAAGGGTCTCTATGTGTCAGAACCAACTTATGGCACCTAACACAAAAAGCATCTTCCAAACCTTCATTTCTGAATTTCTTGAGTCTTTATTTGTCCTGTCTTTTTTGATTGCTGTAGTTTTCCAATAAACTTACTACAGAGTATGGAAATACCAAGAGTCTCCCAGACAACCCCCGGGTTCTTAGCCTCTATTATATAGCAGTTAGCATCAATTATTCTAGATAATAGATGAAGTTATCTTTCCCTGTGGGTTCAGTGACTGAAGGGGTGCAAAATGATCAGGGGGCCATTTCATTTTACAAATCATTTTTATAAGTCATTTTTTGTGTTCCTTGTTCCTCCTTTAGCATCCCCACCCCCCAAGATATCTAAACAGAATGACAGTTGGCTGGATTGGAAGAACAGTTTCTGTGAGTGGATTATCAGGTGTAGCCCTTATTTCTGAGCCCACATGTTTTGGCTACAAGGGAGACTGCATCATGCCATGGTCTCTGACTCAAAACATATTCATCGTCTTGCAAAACAGCTCTGCATTTTTATGATGCTGCCTCTCGGCACCACAGTGGCGTCTGCAGTAAGCCCTTCACCTTTTTAATTGGACCAGCCACATTGTGGTTTGTGATAAGACCAGTTAATTCTATGGGCATGAACCAATTGCTGCACTTTCTCTTCTGTGAAATACGTTTTCTTAATTGTAAGTCGCGCTGTGAGAAATGTCATGATGATGGATGAGACATTCTATGATTGCATGAATGATTATGTTAGAAGGAGAATTGTCAGGGAAGGCAGATCCATATTTATGACATGTTTATTCCTGTGGGGAAATAACCTATCCCATCCATGATGGAAGAGGCCCAATGTAATCAACCAACATCAGCTGGCTGACAGGTGCTTTTGGGGAATGTTTCCTTAAAAGGGGCTCAATGTTTTCCTTTGTAGGACTCTAAGAGTGTCCTATTAGGGACCCAGCAATATCATTAACTAGGTCAACCTTGATAACATAAAGTTCATGCTGTCGAACCCATGCATAGTGTCCTAGCACTCTGGCCCCTTTGTCCAAGTGTCTGTTGAGCAAGCAAGCACTGGAGAAAATGGAGAAATTAACTGACTGACACCCACAGAGTGCACCATTGCATTTACTTCATTGTCTAATTGGTTGTCAACTAATGGAGGCCAGATATATAAATAGCTTCATAACCTTTGCCCTTTCAGAAAGGCTTCCAGCCTTCTGTGCCATCAATCTTCTAAACTGGTTTCTCCCAACTCTCTGGCCCTCTGGTTAAGCCCTTGAAACTGACAGTAGAGATTCATACTTTTGACACTTGCTCATGGCAGACATAATGGAGAGCAACACACACTGCTACAGGTGCTTCTCACTAGGAGGGATTTTTCTTCACCAGCTTCTTGCAGGGTGGCCTCTGAGTGGGGCTGTAGGGTTACCGCTTCTTCTTCAAACCTGCCTTGGATTTTTATTTCTGCATTAATGGGTCGTAAGAAGTATCCCAGGAAGCTGCAGGCAGGGGTTGAAGGCAGGAGGCAATGCAACATTTGTTCATTTCAAAAGGACATCCTTATGCAAAGATGTATCTTCTGGACTAGCCTGAGCCATTTACAAGCCTTTTCTATTTGATGATAAGTTGCTACCCCTGTTCAATCTAACCACCCGATCTTATGATCCAGCCTGGCTACTTTGTTTCAGTGACTTTGTTCAAGTTAGTTTATGATGGGAAATGCAGGCTTTCTGGTCACCCGATGGGCCATGGTTAGGTATTCTGTTTCTCAAGTTCCAATTGTTGTTGTCGTTAGGTATCCTCTAGCTGGTTCTGCCCAATCACTCCCTGATGCACAGCACAATGTGTGGTTCTGCACAGCCTTACAGTGGTTCCTCTGCTTGAGTCCTTTGATGCTGCCATGCTGCCAATCCATCTCTTTGAGACCCTTCCTTTCTTTCACTGCCCCTTGACTTTACCCAGCATGAGGTCATTCTCCAGGAACCAGTCTTTCCTGACAACATGCCCCAAGTATGTAAAAGCAAGTCTCACCACCCTTTCTTCTAGGGATCATTTTGGCTGTACTTCGTCCGAGACCGATCAGTTTGTCCTTTTAGCAGTTCATGGTACTTCAAATATTCTCCTCCAACATCACAATTCAAATGCACTGATTTTTCTTAGTCTTCCTTATTCAATGTCCTACTTTCACATGCATATGAGGTCATTGAAAATATCTTGGTTCGAGTCTGACACACCTTAGTCCTTACAGTAACATCCTTGCTTTCCAGTAGTCTAGAGAGGTCTTGTGCAGTGGTTTTGCCCAATGTCATGAATCTTTTAAGCTCTTGTCTGTTGCTTCCCTGATCATTGATGATGGATCCAAGCTAGATGAAATCCTTGACAACTTCAACCTTTACCCCACCTATCATGTGGTTGCCTATTGGTCCAGCTGTGAGGATTTTTACATTGAATTATCTGTAGGGAAGACTACAATCCTTGATTATCATTAGCAAGTGCTTCATGCCTTCCTCACTTTCAGCAAGCACGGTGTGCTCTTTGTATATCTCAGTATGGTAATAAGTCTTTTTCTTCTCTATTATTTCCCATATAGCCCAGCTTATCTGATTATTTGCCCATCATATACATTGAATAAGCCAGGTGAGAGTATTCAATACCTTTCTTGATTTTAAACAAGCACCAGTAGCAACCTACAATCTGAACTATTGTCTGCAGAAGAGGTCAGCGATATCTCCTGGAAGGCACATCACAAGGGGTTGTATGTTGCCCCCGTCTTAAAGTGAAGAGCAGGCAGCCCAAAGCTTGAAAAGCAGTGCAAGGTCAGGTTTGGATGTTGGCAGCAGTATCTACCACACTCATATGTGCTAGTTCAAGCCATCTGAAGAACGACCCCCAAAGTTTCCAGTGTTGAACATGGGGACCAGAGCAAGAGAAAGCTTCTGTTGGTGCTAATGATGGCTTCCTAGTTGCTGCCAACTACTGTGAGGACCCGCCTAACTCAAGGGAGCCCCTAAACAGCACGTTCATTATTGTGATACAAAGGGTTTTTCCTGGCTGACTAAGACGACCGTCCATCTGAGTTTGAAAGTTATATGGAAGCTCTAGCGAGAGACATGAGGTCAGTACATGGGGCACATAGGTGGGAAGTTGATCCTAAAGTCCTGCACATGAAAGATGAGAATTCGACCCCTGGACTGCACCACTGATCCTATAGAAAGCACCCCTATTGGCCCAGACACTTCAGCATCATTGGACCTGCTGGACCATAAGGCGTCACTGGTAGAGGGTTTTTTAAGGAGAGCTTTCTCTCGCTTTGGTCCCCATGTTCAACACTGGAAACTTTGGGGGTTGTTCTTCAGATGGCTTGAAATAGCACATATGAGTGTGGTAGATACTGCTGCCAACATCCAAACATGACCTTGCACTGCTTTTCAAGCTTTGGGCTTCCTGCTCGTCACTTTAAGACGGGGGCAAAATGCAGCCCCTTGTGATGTGTCTTCCAGGAGATATCTCAGCACACTCCAGACTATTGAATCTTCCAAAATTCCTTTGATGTGAAGGGCCCCTAAATATTTTTTTTGGGGGGGCAGTTGTCTCTCACCCTCTAGCTCACATGCACAATAATAAAACATCTGAACTGTCGCTTTCTGTCTCCCGATCCCATCAACATGCTGCCTACAGAGTGGACCCGTGTGGTGTTTTGTGGAAAGCCAAGAGGATCAAGATCTCTGTGGATTAAATTACAGAAGAGAACAGGAGAATTGACTTGGTCTTGAGAAAACATTGCAAAGCTGGACCAGCCCTGCCAAGTAAAGCAAATTGCCTCGGCTGGGCCTTGCAAATTGATATGGAGAAAATGGCATTAGTCAGGTCAACATCTGAATACCAAGTACCAGGAGCTGTGTTGATTTGCTCTAGTAAAGACACTACCTCCTGTCAGATGTATGCTCTAAAATCACTCCCCCATTCTGGGGCAAGCCTAAACTTTCTCAGCCATGTCTTTGAGGACAGTCTCTTCCCGTTCTTTTTGTTTTTCCTTTGCGGTGTGTGCCTTTGCAATCCGCCTAAGAAGCATTTGTCTTCCTCGAGGCTGCGAACAGTTTTTCTATGTTTTCTTTTAAGAGTTATGTCTTTTACATTTGAATCTTTTGCCTGTAGACATATGAGGGGGTATCCCTCCAACATTTTTTTTCCAGAGCGTTACATTTTAATTTTTTAATAAAACAACCTTATCATTTTCTAAGGACTCTCTACAACAATTAATACATTTGTCAAATTTGGGATTCTATGTTTGGAAGCAGTTTTCAAACTCATCTGTTTGGATGGATGACAACCATCTACCTCGTGCTTGCCCACCCCCTCTTCTCTACCATCAATTCACTGCCCTCTCATGTCACTCTTCATTTGCAGAAAGAAAAAGAAGTCACATGGATCAAGGTCAGGTGAGGAAGGTGTTAGGGGGCAAGAGAGGCAAGCTGTCTTTTGTGAAAACTGGTGCACTGAGATGGCTGCCTGAGCAGGTGCATTGTCATGGTGGCAAAACCAGCCCCCTGTCTGCCACAAGTCAGGCTTTTTGGTTGTTGCACACTGCTATTTAATCTTTTTGGAATCTCTAATAGAAAGCTTGATAGAAAGTCTGACCTAGTGGAATGAACTCCAAATGCACTATGAATCTACATTTTCATCTGTTTGGGAAATTGGCAGACATTCAGAATGAGGTTTGTCATCAGTTGACATTTTACCCTTTTTGGAATGAGAAACCGCTTGTACACTTGAATTCTTCCCATAACGCTATTCTTATAAGCTATGTTCAATGTCACAACAGTTTCTGTGGTATTTTCCCTCAGCAGGAAACACTTTTTTTTTCTCAGTTGCTTGCGAAACTGCTTTTATGAAAAAATTCACTGTAACAGAGAGAACCTTCCCAGGTGATGCCACTGGGTGCACTATCCCAGAGTGAATTGCTTTATACTCACCTAGTGGGAAAAAATGCATACTATGAAAGCTCTGCTCCACATAGCCCACTTCCAATTTTGGGGGGGATCCCTGTTGAGTTTGCATTTGTTAGAACTTTTCAGACTTGCATGGCAGAGTGATAAGTGCCATGAGAACCAGGAGAATGGGATGCCATGGGACAGCAAGATAAGCCTTCGCTAACTCATGCTGGGTTTTGGAGGCAGATGATCTGAGAAGGCTTCCTGGTGTTCTGTGAGCCACATTCTGAAAGGTGAAAAGAACTATGTGGTGCTGAGTGATTAGTATTATGGGTAGAAGGGAGGGTCAGTGTGTCAGCATGTGCAGTGGGTGATAAGGGGATGGGACGTGACAGGGGCTGGGGCCACAAGGGTTAGGTGGAGGAAGAATGTCAAGGTGAAGTTAGAATGGACAACTGTCATTGTGCTCAGCTGCATTAGGACCTTTCTCCCCACCCTGAATACATGCCCCTCGACTGAGTGTCCTTGTTTCCTGGTGCTACTGTAACAGGAAGGCCACAAACGGGTGACTTCAAAGAACAAAAATGGTTTTTCTGTCAGTTTTGGAAGCTAGATGTTGGAATTTGTCTTGGCTGCCTTGATTCCTTCCCTGTCTGTAGTCTGGATGTTCCCTGATAGCTTAGCTCACATAAAATGCTCACATGGTATCTATTCCACTCACAGCACACATACATACACACTCACAGTGTGTGTATGTGTGTACCTGTGCCTATTCTGCTCTTTTTATTTATTTTGATCTGATCTACTCTACTGTGGTATGATCTAATTAACATTACAACGAATCCCTACTTTCAAGCAGGATGAAATCCACAGGTATAGGGATGAGGCGTCCAACACCTTCCTTTGCACAATTTAATGCATAGCATCATGTGACTTTGTGATTTCCCCCATCAATAGAAGTGAATTTGGACTCGACCCAGTGATATGCCATGGTTAAGGGGACATTAATAGATGTGACATGAGCAAGGGCTTGAAGAGTTCTTGTGCATCAAGGCAAGTCCTTCGTCGTGACTGGGGACCTTACAACTGCCCGTGGGTGAACCCAGCTGCCTGGCATTTTGAAAGATTAGGCAGCAAGTAGAGACCTGTCAGAGGACTCTCACTCCTTGCAGGTGATGAACTATAACTGGGGGTCAAAATGCAGTCTCACTCCCTGAAGCAAAAGTGCCCCTTGTCCTACCCACAGAATCAGGAGCAACGGTGTGCTTGTGGTGTTAGGCCATGCGATTCGGGGGCACTTTGTTAT
>PVJH01036946.1:0-18357 GCA_004026705.1 Nesogale talazaci | reverse complement strand
ACTGTTTTCAGATGCTATGCTTTTGGCTAATTTTTGTACTGCAAAAGATTAATATATGCCTTTTCCTTTTTCTTTAACAAAGAATAAATTTACCATATGACCCAACAATTCCAACTATAAAGTTATATCAAAATACTACGTAAATAAAATATAAATACACACAATTAATTATACACACATTTTCACAGCAGCATTATTAATAATAATCCCCACTAGAAATAATCCAAATATTCATCAACTTGTTAATGGATGAACAAAATGAGGGATAGCCAATCATTTGGATACTAATCAGCTATTAAAATGAACTGTACTGCAATGCAAATAAGCTTCAAAGTCAGATTAACTATGCTACATACTATATGATTTCCTATATAAAAATATTAAGAAAAGGTAAATTTGAAAAAAAAAAAAAGGTAAATTTGTAGAAACACAAAGTATTTACCAGAAACTGGAGGTGGTATTAGAACTACAAATATGTAAGAGGGATCTTTTCAGAGATCTCTAAAATGGAACTGAAGTGATGATTATCCAACTATATGAATCACTCAACCAAATAATCATACATTTATAGTGGGTGAATTTTATGATGGAGACATTATACATCAATGTTTTCATTGTTAGTGGCCACTGAGTCAGTTGTTACACCTGGTGACCTTGTGCCTATGAAAACAATACGCTGCCCAGTCCTGTGCCAGTGCCATGATTTTTGATCAGCTTGAACCCATTGCTCTCACTGCCATCAAGTTATTCCCAACTCACTGCAGCCCTACTAGGTAGAACTGCCCCTGGGCACCTGTGGCTGCAACTTAACTGAAATAGAAAGCTAAACCTTTCTCCCATGCAGTGGATGTTGGTTTTGAACTGATAATGTGCAGGTGTTCAACCCAACATGTTATCACCACACCAGCAGATCTCCTTGGGGTCCTTTATTCATCCCATTGAGTCTGGATTGATTGGACCCAAGGACTAGAGTGAGCAATTCTTTCCGAGGTAATCTTCATCAGGACTAACACATACGGAATACCTTTGTTAAAGCAGGTGTGACTCACTAAAGTTTTTACATGTTCATCCTGATGGAGATAGTGCCTCAGAAAGACTTGTTCTCACGTTAGCCATTGTATCCATTGCAGATTCAGTGGGAGTGGTGAGAGAATTCTTGTGATATCATCAAAAAATATTTCCCCTAATTCACAATGAAAACTTAAAAATAAGAACAGCTTCATTGAAAATAGACTCTTCTCAAGCATGCTTTCCTGAGCAGCTAAGAGAAGGATAGTCAAGGTAGCAAGGCCACATAGCTTGATTAAAAGAGGTAATTTCTAAGCAGGATCTTGAAAATAAAGAGGCATGCTTTATGTCTACTGAAAGGAAAAATCAATTCATGCAGAGAAAAAAAGAAATAATATCAAGTGAAATATACTAATTTGAGGAAAAAATCAAGAGATTTGTCTTAGCAGATGTGTTAGTCCGGGTAGACTAGAGGAACAAATTTCATAGACATGGATATAGATATAAGGAAAAGGTTTATATACAAGAGGAACAGGACATTAAGCCCAGTCCAGTTCAAAGTCATAAATCCGATATTAACCCATATGCCTGAAATCAGTCTATAAAGTCTCCTTCCAAATCACGAAGTCACAGGTCAGTGGGTGCAGAATCCTGGTGCTGGCAGAGGTCTCCACATGACTCCTCGCTTCCAGGACTCAGGGTTCATCAACAGCAGAAGCAACTCATCGCTGACAGAGGTTCCCATGTGGCTGTCCCAGCTTCAGAGGTCTGGCTCCATCAGAGCAAAGCCATGTGGTCTCTCTGCTAGTTCCTCCAGCTTCTTGGATGCTGCCATCTTGTCTTGTCCATGATTCATCATTTCTGAGACTAACTTCCAATAACTGGGGAGATAGCTTCTCATCTTCACAAGGGAAAAATAATGAAATTTCCCAGACATATCAGAAGAAAGCCATGCCCACATAGAGGCCTCATTGGCTACTCAATGACTATCTCTAGAGTTACAGGCTAGACTCCACCCCTACATTTCAATCATAAAATTAACATAAGCACATGACTGCCACAGCAGAAATATTACAGAAATACTGCTCTAGGAAAACATGAAATTAATTAGCAGTATGATTCTTAATTTAGGTTGATTTTTCTAGATAGATTCCCAGTGACTATCAATATCATCACCAGCACTTCCTTTTTTATTCAGCAAATAGTTTCTGAGAACTTTCTGCACACAATGTTAAATTACAAGAATAAAATTTGAAATATATTTTCTCTTGAGACTATTTATAAGTGGTTAAAAGAAAGGGAAAAGGTACACTTCTGAAAGAGGAAGTGTTTCTCTGACAATGTCTGTCTTACAATAAGAAGAAAGAGAATGACTTAAAATTCTAAACTATTTTCTCTCCAGTCTACCAGATGCCCAGAAATTCACAGAGGAGAGAAATGGCTATGCAAGGATCATGGAAACTGTTTTCTTAGCCCTGAGTTGAAGGCACACAGGGTATAAGGCCAGCAATTTCTATTCTAATTAGTGTCTTATGTCAATCTGTATTACCTAAAGTCCTTTCAAAGAAGCCTTGTTACTAGATGGTAAAACATATACTTCCACTACAAATAATAGGATAAGGGAAACTTGGTAACAGCAACATTTAGAGCACTTGGTATCTTATAAAGAAAGAAAAAGTCATGGTGAAAAAGGATGATCATTAATCAACATCAAAAAGTAGATTCTTATTAAGTTGCTGCCTTTTCACTCGTCATAGGAGGCACACTGATAATGAAAACATTTTCTTGGAACAATAATTAATTGCTGGAATAAAGAATGAGCCTTATCTCTCCATGTCAGTGAGTCAAGGCAAATCCTTGGTCCTGGTCAGTGGCTTAGTGTGTTCCATAATCAGTTTGCACACAAAATATATGCTTCTAGAAATCAGTAAAATATTTTAGAACTGCATCTGTAATTAGAAAGTTAAGTAATGTTAAAAAGGATAGCAGCCACACTTCAATTAAAAAAGTATGGTTTGAATATTAAATGAGGCAATAGCCATGCAATTAGGAAGAGACCAGCCTGAAAGGCATAATTCAAAACAAGTTAAGCCAAAAAGAGCTGCAATGAAAATAAACTTCCAAGACAAACTTTCAAGAATTTGAGACAGAATTTTTCATTTACTTTAATTGGCTTCTAACTATACAAATATACACATTTGTCTGATTGTATGAATACACAGTCTTCTCTATTTTGGTTAAACCTTTACTTCATTCCTTAGTTAGCTAACAAAGATACATTAAAACTGTTAACTCTGGTGTTACAATGTTACAGGGTGTCTAGCTCAAGAATCCAAATAGAGAATAAGATGAAAGGTTGGGAATGTGGCATTCAGCTTGAGAGTCACACAGAAAATAATATAGCCAGTAAGCAAAGGATGGTATCAAATATGTTCACAAAATACTGGCATGAAATGTTGGGAAAGTGTTGACGAGGGCTAGCGAGTGGGAGTGCTTGGCACTGTATATGTAACTATGTATTGAACTATGTGTGATGAAAAGTGATGTATGAGTCCCCAATAAAATGATTAAGTAATTTAAATAAATAAATAATACTGGCTTGAGATTTCCTGTCAACACTGTACATTTAATGAGTTTTTACCAGATACCCTTTTCTTTCTAATTCATCATAAATCCTTTAAATTAACTCTGCAAATTAAAATCTGCTTAGTATAAGATGGAGTCCTAAAGTATGTGGGTAAATTTTATAAATTTAGATCAATTTTTCCTCAAGCTTTTTAAAGGTCTTTTATATTTGTAAAGAGGCACATCTCTTCTGAATCCATTTGTTTTTCCCAAGATGGCATAGTGATACCTTATCCAATGATTCCTGTGAAAGTGACATTCCTTGAAAACAGAATATTTGCGGATGAAAGTATTTAGCAGGAGATCATACTGGTGGAGCGTAGGCACTAGTCCAGTTTAACTACTGTCTTCATAAGATTGCAAGATATTTTCATGGTGAAAGACATCAAAGGATAGAATTTTACAAGACCAACAATGTATTTCAAATACCCTTTCAGCAGCATAGATGATGACTATGGACTTTGTGCAATGTACATACCCACGGACTGTGTCCAATATTCAAGAGTCACATCCACAACATCTGTGGATAGGGATGACGGAGAAGCCAATGCCAAATGGCTTCTGAACCAGAAAGTCATATGATTTGCTATGCCAGGAAAATCATAATCACTGCAAAATGAACCATAGCTATGATAGGATTATATCTGGTTTCAAGGAAATCCAATCATTCCAACTGCCGTTCTAAGTTAGGCACCACTGGCAAAAGCTAGCGGAGAAGAAACGGAAGAATTCTACCAAAAAACTTTAGATGGCAATGAATGAAATATGCAAGCATGCATCAAGGTGTGTTGCTAAATTCTAACAATTGAAATTAAAGAGTTGGAAATAAAAAAGGAAGGAATGGTAGTCGGGAAATAAGGAGCTGAAATGGAGTTTAAGAGACAGAGCATTTGGCTGGGACCTGCCTGGTCGGCAATTGGAAACCAGGAGCTGCTTGGCAGGAGAGAGACTGTGCTTTCTTCTGCCCTAAGATGTTACAGCCTCAGAATCCAACATGCTGTCACCGAGGCAACAAGGACTTGAACGCAATGAGTGAGTTTGGTCTTTTGGTTTTACACCATAAAGCGGGGGTGCTCAATGCATCAGTGGTGATCTACTCGTTGATCGCAAATGTATTGTGGGTAGAACGCATGGCTTTTAAAAAAATAGACATACACCTATCATCAATCCCATCACTTAATTGATAGACAGCACAGCCAAACAGTGTCAAACGCTTGCACAAACAAGTGCACTAAGTGCAGCAAACTGACGAGTTAAGTTCACGTCAAATTTTAGAACTTTTTTTTTTCTCTTAAACATAAGAAAGGGTATTAAAATGAGTTGGGGAGCTGAATCAAGTAAGAAGAAAAAAATATCATTTTCATATGGAATGGGAGATTTTGACACTACAAGCCGACATTCAGCTGAAATACAGAGCACATGAATGGTTCTGGAATTTACTCGCAGAGGGAAAGTACCCATACATGAGAAAATGTGCTACCTCCTTGACTGCATTATTTGGATTATATGTGAATCAGCCTTTTCCATATAATGATCATTAAGTTCAAGGACTGTTCCACCATGACTTATGATCACTTGGAAGTGTGCTTGAGACTGGTTGTCAGCAACTACTGTCTGCACTATGCATTCCTGGCTCATTCCATTCAGTGCAGGTCATCAGAGTAAACTCAGGTCATGACAAAAAATGTACATAGTTAATTGTGTTGTGTTGTGCAATATGGACTCATGCGCTTATGCAAGGTACATAAACATACATTGTACATACAAAGAATTCACAATGCATTTTGAATGAATATCATGGTTAAATAAATATATATGTTTTCCATTTTTGTAGTTGGCCGATCATTTTATAAGTAGTTCACATGCTGAAAAAGTGTGAGCACCTTTGCCTTTAAAGGATTGAACAAAATTCAACCATTTCAAAAGACAGCATTTGATCCAGAACCAATACAGCTGAAGTAAGACGTCCAAGCTACACTGAAGGTGTTGGAGAAAACAAAGCTACAGAAAGTAACAAAATGCCAACTGAGATATTTCCATCAATAGATGCAACTTATTTATCTATACTAAGAAATGTGCTAGACAGCTCCCTGGCCAATCGACTAGAAGAGATACATCTATATGCCTTTTCAATGAAAAGGTTATCCAGTTAAATATAGAAATGACCAAGCATTTTCATTAATAGCATACACAAGTAAAGGTTTGCTGAAGAAAATTCAAAATGGATTGTAACAGAACATCAGTAGCTAGCAAAGAAAATTAAAGCCAGACTCAGAAGAGGATAAGATTTGGGGAATATCACAATTGATGTCATATAAATCTTTGTTGAAAGCATAGAATACCAGAAAGATATTTGCCTGTGTTCTATTGCATATGCAGAGGCATTTGTGTGGTTAATGACAAAGTATCAAAAACATTATGAGTAATAGGAACTCCAAAGCACTTAGGAAATTTTACTCATGGAGAACCAGTTGTATATAAACCAAGAGGCAGCCATCCAAATAGAAGAAGACAATACTGAGTTAAAATTAGGAAAGATGTGTATTATAATTACATCATTTCACTATCTTCTTCTGAGATCATAATCGGAGATTATTTGAAGAAGAGCATGGCATCAAGATCGGTGGAAGACTAACAACCTGTAAGATACAGATGATACAACCTTGTTTGCTGAAAGTGAAGAGGATTTAAAGGGTTTACTATGACACTGAAAGTCTGCTGCTTGGGTCTAGATTGAGCCTTGACAAAATGAAAACTAACATACACACAATGGGATCAAAAGGCAATATTCTGAAAAATAGAGAAAATATCTAAATTATTAAGGATCTTAATTTATTTGAATACGTAATCAACATCCATCCAGTTCAGAAAGCAAATGACCAGGGAAAATCTTATTTAAATATCAAAAACAAATACCTTGAAGATTAACTTGTGCCTGTACCAAGTATTTCTAATCATCTCATGTGTGACAGAAAGCTGAACAATGCATAAGGAAGGCAAGATGAGAATTGATACTTTTGACTTATAATATTGGCAAAGGATATTGAATAAAAAAATTTGTCTTGGAATAAATTAATTCAGAATGCTCCTGATAAATGAAGATAGAGAGATTTTATCTTAAAGTCATAACTGGATACATTATAAGGAGGGACCAGTCCCTAGAGAATAATATAATACTTGGTAAAGCAGATAAGAGAGAAGCCTGGCAATGAGCTGTGTTGGAATTGTGGCTACAACAATGGCCTCAAACATAGAAACATCTGTGAAGATGGCAGAGGATCAAACATTTTATTCTGTCATAGAGGGTGTTACCATGAATCAGAATCAAGTTGACAGCCCAATGATCCTTACAAACCATATTTTAAACCATTTATCCTCCTATGATCAAGATCAAGTTTCAGAGTTTGGACTGACTTCCACTTTGATCTTTTCTTTCTTTCCTGTCTTTTTAATGACCTCTTGCTTTCTTATTGTATGATGCCCTTAAGGTCATCCCTCAGCTCATTAGGCTTTTTGCCTTTACTCTTCAGTGAGTTGAATATGTTGTTAAGCTGTTTTTGAAATCCAAGTGTGGTATCAGAGACAGTAGGCACAAGAAAGTGTGGAACCGAAGCCCCCAACAGAAAGGAGAGGTAATGTGTGAAATTCTGTGTATGGATTGTGATACATACCCCAGGCCCCTCCTATTAGCAACTCCCTTCCTTCACACTGTTCCAGGAAAATGGATGCTCAAGCAGGAGATTGGAAGCATCTTCCTTAAAAAATGTGAAAGTTCTCAGAAAACCAGGCAATAATTAGAGGGTCTTCCCATGAAAACCCAATTTAATTATTTAAACTTGCTTTTTATAAAATCTATCCTGTATTCCAAAGTTCTAAAAATCTAGAAGTGTCTTACTCTTAAACATAGACAGCTATTTGAAGCAAATCTTCTTGAAAGAGAGAGTAGAAAGACAGAATAATAATGTTGGAGGAAAAACATTCAAAATACTTGAGATCCGTAGAAACTTTCTGAGTTCTGTCATTAACTTCTACAGAGAAAGATAAGAAATAAAAACAAAAAAATATTGAAGAGACTGTGGAAATCAAGTATGGCATGACTTACATAAACAGTATTCAATGAAATGATAAAAAATTAAAAATTCAGGTATAGCAACAAAGACAAAGAGATAGTAATTGGTGAATCAATAAAGAAAGCTCATCATTTGGCCAATAAATCTTCAAAACAGACAAAAGAAAATAAGGGGTTTTAAGAAATTCCAAGAAGTAAAACATTTGAATATCTACATTAAAAGTTTGACTCGTATTTTTGTAGATAGGAGAAGACTGCTCATGGTATTCCTGAAAGATATAAATTTCTGCTATTATTAACTGAGCATACATTAGTTTTCATTTAAAATATTTTACTCATTAATGTTTGTGACAGTTATGTAATCTGTTATCAATTTGAGGCTTGAAAGGATTATGAGTAAGAGGGTGGAATCTGGCCTGTCGATAAAAATATAATCGATGGGACTTCTGTGCATGCGAGGCCTTCGTCTGTGAATTCTGGGAACTCTGGTATATTCTCCTTGGAGTAGGGAGAGACTCTATCTCTCTTTGCTCCCTGGGAGACATTTCAGTTGACAAGACACATGGAGCTCTACTTCTTCCCTGAGCTGGAGAAGCCACATGAATCTACCCTGATGCAACCACACCTCAGAAGCCAGAGAAACCATGTAGAGCCCCCAGCCAGCACACTGGATCCAAAGACTTGCTACGCCCTGGCATCACTGCATGTGTTTCGTGAGTCTGAAGAGGATTTTATAGACTGGTGTCAGACACATGGGCTAATATCAGACTTAGGATTTTGACTGGATGAGATGTTTGCTTAATGTACAATTATTCTTTATATAAAACTCTAGCTTATCCATATATGAGTTTCTATAGATTTGTGTCTCTAATCTACCAGGGCTAACACAATGTTTATTTGAAAAATATTTCTATAAAGAGAAAATATTTCAAAGATAAAACAAAAGAAACCCTTAAACTGTTTTTTACTTCACTATTTAAACCATAGCAGCCAAGGATTGCCTTAAATATATATTTGTAACAACAACAACAAGTTCAAATACTTTTTGCCCATTCATCATGGCATCTGGAAAATAGTCCATTTTATAAAGCCCAGGGCTTAGCACTGTGTGAAATGTTAGTGTGACATATTAATGACACTTTGCCACTAGTTGCAAAAGCTAAGCTGGTAAACCAATAATGATGGCATTTTGTGAATTACCAATATAGCTCCAGAGGTAAAAATGAATGGACGGTTCCTATAAAAGAAGCTTTCAAAGCTTTCAACTTAGAATCCAAGGTTGTCTATGATTTTTTTCTATGTGCTTTTTCAGTTTCAAATCTATTGCTAACCTGCTAGGTTTCTCTGGTCCAGTCAAATACCTGGTACCACTGCCAGCCCTCCAATTTTGTGCTTTTCTCTTCATTAGTTCCCATCATGAAATTTTCTTTCAATTTTTCTTCTTTGATATCTTGTCTTCTGCACAGCTAACAAAATCTATCAGTACTTTGTGGAGAATCTCCAGTCCTTTTTTCCAATTATGACTTTTCTAACCATGTTATTTTTCAGAGATCACCTAGCTATTTGTTCCCATTGATCAGTACTTCGTAAGCCCAACTAACTCGTGAAGTATTTTATAAAACAAACTGCTAGATTTAATCACAATCTTGGGAAAATTAGGAGCAGATGCAGCTATGCAAGACAAAACATAATACAACAAGATTAAATGTGAGGGAAAAAATTCCTGATCCCTCTAATCAAGTTATATTTAGGAATAGTTAAAGGTATCTGCAATGTAATTAACACAGAACGCTTGTATGCAATGTCCACACATATCTTTTGCCAACCAATAGTATTTTCAATATTTTTCACCAGCACATTATTCAAATACATTGATTCTTTTTCAGTCTCCTTTATTCAATATCCAACTTTCACATGCAGCTGAAGTTATTTAAAAGACCAAGGACTGCTAAAGGAACGAGCAAATGTGCCTCGTAAGAAGTACAGTGAGAATAGTCCTTAGAGACAAGGATGGCGAAACTTCAGCTCACATACATGGACATGTTGTCAAGAGAGACCAGTCCTTGGACTATGCTTGGTAAATTAGAGCAGCAGTGAAAAAAGGGGTGGCCCTCTCCAACATGAACAGACACAGTGGCTATAACCAGAGGTTCAAACAAACACCCCAGGCCAGCTAACAGCATTAGCTGCATATCTTGTCTTCTGCATGTTCCATGACTTCTGGGTTTATGTCTCAATACAATTCCTTCTAGGTAAGAGCTGATTCATTAAACTATTCATTCCATGCTCATTGTCTTCAGGAATTATCAAAATAACATAAAAAACCAGCTCTGAATCAATGAGCACAAATTAATGAAAACTACCAGTTAGTGAGGAAAAGAAAAAGAGCTTGCATTATGTAGAATTCTACTTGCCTTTTAAAATGATTTCTGTGGGAATCTCTGGGGTGTTTATGTTCTTGCGGGTTATGACACTTTCTTGGTCCTTCTGTGCACTTGCCTTCTCTGGAATTTCAAAGGTGAATTCTTCAAGGTAGCTTTTTTCCTATGCTACACTATTTGTGTCTAATTCATATATAAAAAGGATATCTTTGAGTATGAGATCTCTTGAATTTTAAGAAGAGGGGAGTCTATAAATTGTAATATAAATGCAAATATAAAGTGTATACACATATACACATATTTCAAAGTGTTTTTCCTCATATGCCTAATCAAAATTGTCCTTGTCAAGCAGTGATGGAGATCTCAGCTTCCACTGAAGGCAACATATTGGATGACTTGATGTAAACCAAGATTGGAATCAGTTTTCCATATTAATAAGTAGAAACAACTAGATCAAACCTTGATAGGAAACCCCAAATTCATTTTCTTACAGATAAGCAGCAGAATTGCTTTTTAAAAAAATGTTCCCCTGAGCATATTAAAAACAAGCAAAAAAGTATGTGATATTTCAGGTTAAGTCATGTTGATTCTTAAAGTATTTTAAAATCCTATAATGCCTTTTATAAATAGATTGACTGGCTCCCCAGACCTTGTGACTTAGTGGTTATGAACAGGGTTATCCACAGGGTGGGAAGTTCAAATTATGTAGTAGTTCCATGGCAGAAAGACTAGGCTTTCTGATCCTGTAGGAAGTTACTGTACCCACAGGGGACAGGAAGGGTCAGCATTGACTCAATGGCAGCAATTTTTTTTGTTTTTATGATGAACCTGAAACCAGATACATGGGTAACTAGAAATACAAACATCCCTGCTTACGCGAATTGCTGTGCACTTTAAAATGCAAAATATGGGCTGAGCCCCGGTGGCATAGTGGTTGTGCGCGGGACTGCGGCCCACTGGGATGGAGGTTCGATTCCGGCTCCCAGGAGCAAAGGCTGGGCCTCCTCCCACCACCAGGGCAGTGATGCCTAAAAAAAAAAAAAAAATTAAAATGCAAAATATATCCAAGGCACTACCTGTTTTAAAAGCCTCTTAATTTTTCATTATCTATTTTCATGTTGCTAATATTTTTTTCATAGAGATCATGAGAGAGATTATAAATCTCTGACAGTATAATAAGCATTGTGGAATTTTTAATTTATGTCACCAGTGAGCAGTTCCCTGTGTTGTTATCATGTACAGAAATAATAAGTTATAAATACTAACCAACAAATAAGTCAGTTTATTTTCAAAGCAAAGCTGAAGAAAATTTGCATCATAATCCAATAAGATTTTACCAGGCATCAAAGAACAAAAAACATATCATTAAGTGCCCACCATCCTGTCATGGTCGCTGAGGACAAAAGGGTACAGAGGCAGACAGAGCTGAGGAAACTGGCGGCGCCCAGTGACCAAACGATAAAGTAGCTGGGATCTTAAAGGCTAGAAGGTGAACAAGTGGCCACCCAGCGCAGAAACAGCAAAGCCCACATAGAAGAAGCGCACCAACTTGTGTGATCACGAGGGGCCGAATGGAGCAGACATCAAACATCAAAGAACAAGGATTAAATTAGTAAGAATGAGGGGGAGAGCAGGGTGGGGACCCAAAGCCCACTTGGGGGCAATTGAACACCCCTTTAAGGGGAGTCACGGGGGAGAGATGGGCCAGTGAGGTAGCAATGAAGCATAAAATCTTCCTCTATTTCCTGAAGGTTTCCTCTCCCCCAACCATCACAGCCCCAAATCTGCCCTGCAGTTCCAGTTGGACTGGAGGAGGTCCAGTGGTGGAGGTGGGAACTGGAAATGAGGGAACTCGGGGTGGATGGACCCCTCAGGGTCTGTGGTGGGAGTGAAGTTGCTGGATGAGTGGAGGGAGGGTGGAGTGGAGAGAGGAAGCCAGCTGTGGGGATCTTCAGACTGTCTTCAATCTGGAGGGGAGACGTAGGGAGGGGTGGTCAGGGGGAGATGTTGGGCAGTGTAAGATATGACAAAACAATAATGATTGCAGAGTAATGAGGACTGGCGGTGGGGGGGGGAGGTTGGAAGGGAAAGGAAGGGGTCCCCTATCAAGGGCCCAAGTGGAGAGGAAGATATTGGGATAATGTCGATGAGGACAGGCAAGTGGGGGTGCTTAGCACAGTGTATGTAACTATGTATTGAACTAAGTATGATGGAAAGTGATGGATGAGCACCCAATAAAAATATAAAATAAAATTTTTAAAAATGTAAACAAAAAAAAGTAGGTGCTAATGTATTAAGGGGCCCCAGAGCACCTGAAATAGCAATGATCAATCAATACCTTTTGGATTAACAAAGAATTATTGATTTGATTTATTTTCTCATCATATAATCAGTTTATTTCCATATCCATATTCAAAGACACACCTCGAGTTAAAGTATTTTTGTACCAACAATTACTGTGTGGAGTCCTTCACTCCAGGAATTTATCTTTACATGGAAATTCACATATGCTTAAATACCTAGTCTAGGAAAAGGGGGAGAAAAGGAAAAAGACAATAAAAAATAAACTATTAGAAACAAGATATTTCAATGGCATAGTTGGGTCTGTGCTTTGCCTTTAGAGTTAGCATTAATTCTCTATACATCATGGAACTTTACTGGAGGTCGTAGATAAAAATTGCCAATAATAACAACTGTACATTTAGTATGAAGAACAGTATTAGAAATTGTACATACAACCTCTCATTGGTATGTAAATTGTTTTGAAGAAAAACAGTGACATTAACTGACCACCACAAACTCTTCCAATTGGAAAAACATCATACATATTAAAAAACCTTACTAATATACCTAGCACATTAGTAGTAGTAGTAACAATACTTTTTAGCCCTATTGTTTCCCACAACTGCAGGTGCCATATAGTGTTGTTACTAAAGAAATGAGGATTGCTGTCCCATAGAATGACAATCCTTGGACATGTTACAGAACCCTTCTGAGGCTACACCCCCTTGCTTGCAGCAATACATTATCCTATACTTATACTATTTTTAAGTATATATGTGATTAACGCAGTTGAGAATCTATATAAAGAAAACATTCAGTTAGGAAAGGTACTCCATATGATGCAGGATTTTATATCCGGGTTCATTTGTGTTAAACGGCACTCACTGATCCCCTCTACATTTTCAGAACTGCTTTTAGAAGCGCCATATGACTGTTGTGCCCATAACACACTCCACTTTTATTGTTCTATCTCAGAGCCCACTCTAGCTTTACCTGGGTTCAATAATTCACTTTAATGGTCATACAGAATGCACATACGACACTCAACGTTATGAGGTTTAGTAGGAAAATTAGCAGATTACAATTCACGCAAGAAATGCTGAGGAAACACGTGATGGGTCAGGACAGTTTCTCTTCTGCCATTGCCACCGACTGACCTCTCTGACCCTCAGCCCGTTGGCCTGGCCTTTACCCTGCTTGAGTTCCTCACATGGTAGGCAGTTCAAAACAGATAGTAGGTCCATGGGAGAAAGACTAGGCTTTCTGACCCTGTAAATGGCTACTGTCTTGGAAACCCACAGGGGTCATTATGAGTGAGAATTGACTCAATGGCCCTTGAGTTTGGGCTTGTTTGTTTATTAAAGATTAACCTGAAACCAGACACATGGATAACGAGAAATGAAAACATCCCTGCTTATGTGAATTGCTGTGCTCTTCAAAATGGAAACAGTATCCAAAGGATTAGAAAAATAAGCATGCCCCTTCCCCACACTCTGCTTCATGATGGTGGATCAGCAAACTCCGCTCTTTCAGTGGAGTGCCCAAAGGTACCTGTGGCAGTCATGTGTTTATGTTAATTTCATGATTGAGATGTAGGGGTGGAGTCTAGACTGTTAATTTGGAGATAGCCATTGAGTAGCCAATGAGGTCTCCATATGGGCATGGCTTTCTCCTGAGACTTCTGGGAAATCTCGTGATATTTCCTTTGTGAAGATGAGAAGCTATCTCCCTGGTTGTTGGGAGTTAATCTCAGAGACGATGAATCACGGACAAGACAAGATGGCAGCATCTGAGGAGCCAGGGAAGAAGCCACACGGCTTTGCCCTGATGGAGCCAGAACTCTGAAATTGGAGAGGCCACGTGGGGACCCCTGCCAGCAATGAGTTGCTTCTGCCACCACTGGATGCTGTTGATGGACCTGAGTCCTGGAAGCGAGGAGCCATGGGGAGACCCCTGCCAGTGCTGGAATTCTGCACCCACTGATCTGTGAGTTCATGAGTCCGAAGGAGACATTATAGCCTGGTATCGGGCATATGGGCTAATATTGGACTTATGACTTTGAACTGGACTGGGTTGGGATGCTTTCTCAGTGTTCCATTCCTTTTATGCTTTCTCAGTGTTCCATTCCTTTTGTATATAGACCATTCCCTTATATCCATATGTGTGTCTATAAATTTGTTCCTGTAGTCTACCCAGACTAACACAGCACCCATTACACAAGCCAGCCCCATGCCAAAGAACAGTCAGCTTTGCTCTCCTTGCTGGCAAGTACACCGCTCCGTGTCCTGCTCCAGCTCCTGCTTCTGCGGTGGCAGCTCCTCTGCCACTCCTCTGATATCGAAGCTGTCTCAGATCACGGACCCAAAGGAAGATGAACGTTGTTTAGTAACAGTAATAAAGGCTGTGGTTAGACGAACCATATTCAATAATTTGCTGCAGTAAGCCAACCAGGATCCCTGGTGGTGGTATGGTTACACGTTGGGCTGAATCAACCTGGGTAAGAATTGGAAGCCGCCGGCAGCTCTTCAGTAGAAAGACTGAGTTTTCTCCTCCAGGAAACAGTCTCAGAAGCCCACAGCAGGGTCAGTGCGAGTCAGCACCGGCTGAGAGGGGGTGAGTTGAGTCTGAAGCAGTAACCCGGTCATCCTAGTCATGACTGAGTGAAGTCCAGAGCCGTGCCTGAGCTACAATCAATCTCTTTCTGGCCAGCAGCCTCTGAAGTCATTTCGTGTCACAGATTTGTCCCTAAAAGTAAAGAATTGCTAGATAACCTCATGCTATCCCTGATACTGGGGATCTGGAATGTAAAAACCTTAGAGGGTAAAAAACTTCCGAGGGAATCTGAAGTTAGTGGCAGCTGGCATGATCTCAAATGCATGCCTGTGGAAAGCATGGCGGCAGAAGCCCTGAGTAAACTGGAGGCCATGAAGGGAAGTTTTTGATTACTTACAGCTTTACAGCTTGCTAATCATTAAGACCCAAAGTTTTTTTATAATTAATGCATAACTCATCCAAAGTATATTTATTATTAGAATTATGAACAACAGGGCTAAAAGGGCATAATTGATAAACAACCCCACTCTTCCTAGACTGAAGCACTTTTCTCCAACCGAGAATAATGTAAGGATGAATATGTCTACCCAATAATTTGTGGAGAAAGAAGAGTTAATGAATATATGGTCTTCGCCCTTAAAGCAACACCATCATTTTTATAGCGGTAAGTCTTAGGACTCTCAGCAGTAGTGCAATTATTCTGTAAGCAGTATACAGACTCCTGGTGATGGAGTGGTCACTCGTGGGCTACTAATAGTAAGGTCGGGAGTTGGTAGCTCAAAACCAGGCGCTGGGGGAGAGAAAAAATGAGACTTTCTGCTCCCTTTAAGCTTTACAATCTCAGAAGCGCACAGGGGCAGTTCCACCTTGCCCAATAGGCTCCCTGGGCAGTATGGACTTGATGGGAGTGCGTGAGTGCGTGAGTGAAAAACAACAAGGAAATGATCAACTGCCCTCACCAGTCACTTCCCTCAGCGGAGGGCCAATTGACAAACAATTTTCAAAATGTCACAGGAAGCATTTAATTAAGCTGATAATAAGTGTTCCCATTAGTTTTGTCTATAATTATTCTTTATTGCCTTAGCAGAAACAAATTAGTTTGAATAGCATGTCAGATGGCAGTTTCAATCTCCACAAGACTTTTCTAATTCGCAGTCCTTTCAATTGCTGAGAACTCCATGACTCCGAACTGTTCAGAAACACTCTCCACACACTCCTCCCCCAGGGGGTCAAATTCACTGCTGCTTTTCCGACCACTGAATGTCTGATAATCTACTTGCTTCACACTAGGGCATTTCCTCCCTTGATTTTTAAAGGAACAATTTCACTTTCCAAGAATAGATGTTCCATGGTGTCAAACATGTTGTAAAATTCCAGAATACTGGCAGCAGTTGGATGATTTCATGGATGTATTTGAAAAACCTTATTTGAATATACAGTGCTCCCCGATTGCTCAGAGTAATTGAAAGACAAGAGGCATTTTGGAAATGGAGAGTGCGTCCTGCCTGCCAACTCATTTACAGTGAGCTGTTGCTGCTGGTATCTAAATATAATGAATGGAGATATAATACCTTCTACAAATGTGAAAAACAACCATTCAATGGAAGGGTGGGAACAATTGAATACATTCCTGTTCTTTCTTGCTGACTATTGCTGTGATTTGGGATTGACTTGATTGCAGTGTGAGTGTGTTTCATCCTTTAGACTGCAGTCTTCCCTCTCCAGAGACGGGGGCCAACAAGCAAAGCCTGGGGTGGCTGATCCATAGCCAAGGTCAGAGAAGCAGATGCAACCAGTGGTGGGACTCAGCTGGTTCACTGCAGAATCCACACATATTTTTTTGTTGAATTTGGTTGTTCATATGGGTTTTCTCAAAGGTGGGTGACTGAGTAGCCACTCAATGTGGAAGTCACACATTTAAACTACGTGTTCTTTTAAACTATGTATTCTTTCATATTGTGTAATCTGTGCAACCATGTATTTATTCTAAGAACCTGTAGAAATGTTTCTTCCACCCATGGGTAGAAAAATTAGCACTTTTGATTAAATACTGCATTTTTTATTCCCTTGCGCTTGTTACTTCAGTGAACAAACATAAAATGCCAGAGAAAAAAAGTGCCAAACAGCCAGAGCGTGGCATGCAGTCATTTGTTTCAGTTTTGTGATGCACCCCAAATTCTCAGAAAATATTAAAAGTAAGCCGTGTAATTCTTGGGAGAGCTAAAGATACTGTCAGGACAATTGCTGTAAGTTCAGTAGAAGTGGAAAGGTTGTTTTTTTTTTTCAAAGATGGACATATATACTCAGGGAAGAGAGATTGTCTGATTCTAATATATCAAACAAAATGACTGTTGTCTAGTTGGCCTGTCTCTGAAGGAATGGGATCCTGCTCCTACAGTAAAAAGATGATCAAGAATGAATCATACAGCCAATGATGCTCAGATAAATCATAGAATGTTGTGAGGACACACATCAAGAAGCAATATGAAAATATTACAGTTAGCAGTTTTGTTTTTGTCAGATATAATTTAATGTTCTTATTGATATTTTAGAACTCTGTCCAATAGCATTATCGTTTGTGTTCCTCTTTTATTGTTCCTATTTAAGCATCAACTGTCTGAGATAGTAAGCTATCTTTCAGTTTATAGTTTTTATACATAAAGTAGTCATTAGAGCAGCTGATAAACTGATAAATTATTTGTATCCCACCACTGAATGCAACCCTCTTTCCAATCCATTCATCCACCTACTGTATGTATCCTCTGTCACACAACTTTGCTGATCTTCTTTGATACTTTTATTAGATTGAATGGACCTGAATAAGTTACAGTGCTCTGAACCAATATTACTATTAGTACTATTCACCTACCAGAAAGCAGTAAAGAGGCTCATTCTCTATATTTAGAAATGTAAGTATAATATAAAATAATTAACTATAATATATATTTTATAAAATAAACAATAAAATAATCTCAGAAATGTGTATCGATATTTGGTTTCATTATTTTTTTCAGTATGGGTTTTCACCAAAACTTATATTTCCTAAAACTGATCTTCCTCTTATCGTCCAATGTCTTTCTTATAAAGTCCTGGTTTCAGGTTTTCTTGAGGCTTCCAAATTTTTCAATCCAAGTTTATTATTTGAAATCCTTTGGAAGCAAACAAAGTACAGTGAAGATGAAACTGTCTTTATGAGACAACGTGAATAGTAGGATTATGGCAGAAATTGATTCTTTAAGAAAGCATATCAGGGGGATGTGTCTTTTATTGATACTAAATTCAGCAATTGAGGAGCATTCATCTCAACAAAGAGCCCAAAGGAAGAGCCTAGTGACTTTATGTCTTCTTTCTCTTATTTGTTTTTAAGGCATCCGCAGCCACGCTCTGGATTGCAACATCCCTGTTGCTTTCAAAGCACCGCTGTTTTTCAGAAATCCT
>PVJH01036945.1:0-18364 GCA_004026705.1 Nesogale talazaci | reverse complement strand
GTATTGGGCATATGGGCTAATATCGGACTTATGACTTTGAGCTGGACATATATATATATATATATATATATATATATATATATATGTGAATGATATAAATGCACTGCCAAGGAGTCGATGCCAACTCATAGTGTGTGTCTCTGCAGGACAGGGCAGAACTGTCCCCGGGGGATTCTGAGACTGGGAGTGTTGATGGGTCTAGAGACCCCACTGACCTTTCTGATTGCTGCCCCCACATAACCACGATGCACATCGCAGAACGCCTGGTACAGACATAGAAAAATCAAAGAGCCCACTTAGATGACCCGCTCTGGCCACTGCCCTTCTAAGATAAAGTGACCAGATTTTAAGCGGGACACCATTGATAGGGGGTGGGGGCTTCTTGATTAAAAATTTGGTCTATATGGAGCAACAAAAATTTTCATAGAGTGCAAAAATAGTATTGTAATATATTTATTTTAATTTTAAGATGTCACGGGACGTCTGGTCACTTTATTACAAGAGGAATGAGGGTAAAGTTTGGTGTATATCCTCTAGCCCAGGATTATCAACCTTCCTAACATCATGATTCTTCAATACAGTTTCTCATGTTGTGGCGAAACTCCCCCAGCCCCGCCCTCCCCCCCAATAACATTTTTGTTGCTACTTCATAGCTGTCATTTTGTCACTGTTATGAATGGGGTAATTCCTGTGAAAGGGTCAGTCAACTCCCATTGGGGTCTCAACCCACAGGTCTCAGCCGATTTACCGTGGGGGGGAGGGTGGTTCTATAACAGGCGACCCCACCCTCTCATCTCTTACTGCCTCCAGATTCATGTGCTACACAGCAACCTACGTGATGATGTTAAACTAGGAATCCAATCCTTTCTCACCTTCCTTCCAATCAAATCTCACTTTGCTCACGGCCTGTGAGTCCTTTGCTTTCTCCGCATGCTCTGTGCCGCAACCCTCCAGCCTTCTTTCTACGCCCAAGTCCATTCCTGCTTCAATAGGCTGTGCACGGCACAGACCGTGCCCTCTGCTAGGACGACAACCCTCTCACCCTCTCCTCCCGCGGGGCCTCCTTCTCTTAGCGCAGCTCCTCCACCCTGTCTGACATGGACCCCTCCCTCTGCCTTCCCAGGCTTCCTCTGTGTTCCTCCTATATCCCTTCTCCTCGGAATCCTTCCTGCTGCTTGGTTGTCATGCCTTGCGTGTTTCCCAGACCAGCTCACGTGTGAGCAGGAACCAGGGACCTCCATCCCAGCCCAGTACCGGCCACAGAATCGGGACTCAGTGTGTTCTGGTTGGATGGGCCCATGCATCCTTATAACCTGCTGCCCCCAGCACACCGACTGCAAACCAACATAATGAAAAACAAAAACACACACCGTAGGCTGAAAACATTAACAAGGATTATGGTAAATATACACCCTGTACATTTTCTGTTTCTTTTTTTTAATATAGATTATATTGGGGGCTCTTACAGCTCTTACGACATTCAATACATCATTTGTATTAAGCACACTTGTACACATGTTGCCACATTCATTTCCAAACATTTTCTACTTGAGCCCCCGGCATAAGCTCCTCTTTCCCCTAGTTCTTTTTTTTTAATTCCAGCTCCCCATATTGCTCCTCCCCTTCTTCCTTTCCCCTGAACCCCTAATTATTTACAAATTGTTATTACCTCTTCATATCGTACACATTTTCCATTTCAACAGCCATCATGTACAACTCCATGATGCTAACTGTGCTTACGATGTTGTACAACCAGTCCTTTCACAGCTCCCCAACTTCTTCATTAATGTTGCAAGCGCTCAGTTATTACTGGGTGAATGGATGGATGGTGGGAAGATTTAATTTTGAAATCCTTGTAGTGAATTATTTTATGAAAGTGCCTGGTTAGAAAGCTACAGCTATAAGATTTATATAGAGAACAGTTTTAGCTGAGGGACGGATAGACACAGACAACTCCACCACACACAATTTACTTATAAAACACTTAAAGCTAACAAAATTCGATCACGACTTTTCTGTGGCTATTACAGCTAAAGAGTAAATTTTATGTTCATCACATTTCCATTTTCCAAATTCTCCCCCCCCAACCCCCCCCAACTCCCCCAACAACAACACCCCACATAGTCATTTTGTTATGGGGGGAGGTAGTGGGGGGATTAAGAAAGTAATTTCAAAAGACATTTCGAGAACCAGGCAAAATGAGGAGCTCACAGAGAGTCATAATTAGTAAAAAATAGATAAAAATAGTCAAATAAGATATAGACTCCATTTTCTGTTTACAAATTGAGCAGATGTGATTAATTTTTGTCTTTATGTTTCTATGGGCTGTGGGCTGAGCTGTTTTTTGTAGCTGGTAGTTCCTCTTTTCACCCCTAGGAGGCAGCAGATACTCGCTCTGCCTGAATCTATGGCCTTCCAGCAGATGTGAGGGCCCTTGGGATCCCAGGGCCTTGACTCAAGGGCATTCTTAAAGGAGCCCTTTGGCACGTACATTCTACTGATCTCCTGGGCTACCGCGACAGGCTTTTGTTTGCTTGGGCTGGAGAGGTAGTTTGCTTTTCAAAAAAAGAAGTGGAGAGAGTGGGGAGGCAGACGGGAGGAGAAGGAACTGAAGTCAAGGGAGAACATTTTAACATCTCTGAAAATGGACAGTCCTGTTGCTCACACTTCTGTGGAGATGCGGGTGATGAGACCTCCTCTCCTGCTTGGTCGCGTCTATCAGGAGGGAGCAGTTCCTGGAGGAGGCACCGGGCCTGGTGCAGTGGAGAAAGCAAACACGTTCCTACGGCAGTGATTGCGACTCAAGCACAGAATACACGGGGGTACTGGGTTTCCTAGGACACCGAATACCTCATCGTTTTGTCTCCTGGTGGTTTTGAACTGCTGGCCTTACTGTCAGCAACTCAGGGGGCTTTTTAAAAAATACTTCCAGGTCAAGTTGGGGGGTCTGTAAAAAAGGGGGAAGGCAGTGGGGAGAGGAAGAGAAGGACCCTCAATGGGGGGATTAGCACAAAGCCACCGTGATGAGCTTCAACGTTGATGGGCACGGTGCAGGGTTAGACAGTGTTTCTGTGGTGTAGAGCGACCCCATGGATGGGAACTGACGCCGCAGCCTCAACCCAAACCACAATGACATTTGCAAACAACACACACCAAAAAGCCCAGCTTTTCATTGTGAAGTTTTTCCGAGCAGATCAGTTTTACATTCAGCAGTTCACACAGGACCTGTTTCTTTTGATTCGTTGCAATGCCCTCCATGGCACACCCCTCCCCTCCTCCTGTGTCCTGAGGGAGATTCCACAGAGTCCATGATCTATGGGGGTAAACCCACCTCCCCACGTGATTGCTAGCCCTCAGAGACCTGGCCATTGTTTGGCTGCCAGTTGAACCAGAGGGGAAGTTCAGTTCAGACCGCAAGGTAACCCAGAGCCCTACCTTGGGGGTCCCACTGGGCCCTACCTGGAGCCTGTCTTCTCTGAAGGGGAACCTGGTTGCACCCTTCCCCCCCACTCTGCCCAAGACCTCTCGATGCCGTCCCTTCCAGCACACTGAAACGGTTCACCCCGTCTTCGAGAAACCCATTGGAGGCCTCTCAGCACTCTGCACTGCCCTGGGAGCTCTCCTCCTGCTTTTTGCTCCATCAACCCGCTGTCTTGCTTCACTTAAATCCATTGATTTAAGAAGAGTGTGTAAAAAAAACAAAAACAAAAACAAAACAAAAAACTAACATAAATTGGGAAGCGAAGTCCCCAGGGCAGGGCTGGCCTCCTGGCTGCTGTCTGTTATGTCCCTCCCCCAGAGCGTGGGTGGGCTCCTCAAACGTTTCCTGGCACCCGTGGGCCAGGGAACATTCCAGTGGGTGCTGTGGATTCCTGGTAGCTCAGCAGCCCTGGGGGGACATGCGCCGGCCCATACCTTGCTTCTCCATTTTCTGACTTTGCCTTTTTGTCCTGCCTGACCTGGGGGCCCTGCCCATGTGCCCCACTCAACCAGGACCCACTCACTCCCTGGGGGTGCAGCCCGGTGTCCTGTGAATCTCTCCGAGGTGATCTTTCAAGCCGGGGCCATTGGCTTCCTAGGTTCCTAGGAAAACGAGCTCCCGTTGGAGAAGGCGAGACGGGGGCTGAATGGGATGTTCCCAAACTTCTTGATTCTTTAGGGAGACGAAGGTCCAGCAGCCTTTGAGATTTCCTACAGATAAACACCACGGTCTAGGCTCCCTCTGGGCTAGCAGGCTGCAGTATGAGAGCTTCCTAAAGCAAGGCTTTGTTTCCTGGCTTTTCTCTCTTCCAAGACGTCTTTGGGAATCAAGCTACCAGGCAGCGAATGGCCTTTGGAAGCCAGCGAGCATGGGTGTGCACTGCCTTTTTGTCACTGCACGTGCGACTCTTCACTATAGCACGGACCTCCCCATGGGACTGTCCAGCCACTCACGCCTTTGGGTTCGCTTTCTGTTTCAGAGAAAAGTTTGCTTACGTCAAAGCAAACACAAACACATAGAGCCCACAAGTCTATTTTCAATAATAAGAGTATGTCAGAGTCCACCCAGATTTATATGAATGTCCTCCACGTAACCACTATCTGTATCCGTGGAGGACGACCTCGAAAACTCACAACATTCACGGCCATCGAGTTGAAGCCCAGAGACCTTCCTGGACCTCAGTGAGTTTCTGTGACCGTGACTCTTCCCGGGAGTCAAGAAGGATGCTCTTGCACTTACGGTAGGCTGGCGATTTTGAACTGCTGACCTTGGGAGCCCAACATGTAACCACAACACCAGGGCTTCTAGAACAAATTAAATTGTTTTTTGGTTTTTTTTGAGGAACGTCCAACAGAAATGGTTGGGGGTGGGGGTGGGGAAGTACGAGAAGGGACTTCCAGGAGGGATTAGAGTGCTGGAACCCACCTATAGGGTGGAGGGTGGGAGGGTTATCAACAAATTGATGATCACCAAAGCCGGGATAGGACGTAAAATAAAGCAGGAGCCAGAAAAAGGAGCGCCCACTTTTAAGGATGAAGTGGAAAAGTGAGGAGTTTCCCCTTCAAAAGACTCTGCAGGACAGCATTTCTTCAAAGGAAAGGCATCTTTCAGTCAGAGCAAGGAGAAGGAGCACATATTCTGCTAAAGAGCTGAGATGTTCCAGAAGGTTCAAGCAGTCAGACCCAGCTGGGTGCTCAAGGGTTAGCCGGGTCATCTGTCCAAGAGGTTGGGCCAGGGAAGGATCCCACACCAAGAAGGGCAAGAGGGTCCAGTGGTCCAGGGATCAAGGCCAGTGACATCTCCAATACCTGCCCGCATCACACGCCTCACCAAAGAGAAGCCTTCTTGCCATCCTTTTAGGAATGAGTTCATGAAACATTTGCTCAGTGAGACCCCCAGATGAGGTTATAAATAGCCAAATGGCCCTTGATAGAAAAAAAGGATCCCACCCCTGCCTTAGGGAAATGGGGTTGTTGAGGGAAACCAGCGGAGAGAAAGAGAAGCCTCAGTGCTCCAGGAAGGGCTGAGTGAGAAACTGTGTCTGTGAGCATTTCTTTCCCTCTGGCTCCATGACGTCCTCAACTGCCCCCTGTCCCCACTGTCGCTGCTGTCAGATGCCACGGTGCTGATTCCAGCCGAAAGCGAGCCCACGTGCCACACGCGTGAGCCTGCTGTTGCAGGCACGGTGTAGCTCCATCTCCTGCCAGGTTGTCTTCTTTGTCGCAGCCCGGCTACTGTTCCAAGCCCGGTGACCCTTTCCGGGACTGACTGTCTCTCCTGATGGTGCAGGGAAGACAAAGTCTCCTCATCCAGGCCTCGAAGGGGCACTCTGGCTGCCCTTCCTCCGAGACAGAGTTGCTTGTCCTTTTTGCACTGAGTGGTACTTTCCATATTTTTCTTTTTTTTTTAAATATAGATTTTATTGGGGGCTCTTACAACATTTAGTACATCGTTCATATTAAGCATATTTATATACATGTTGCCACATTCATCTACATTATCTACTTGAGCCCCTCCAGCATAAGCTCCTCTTCCCCTCTTTCCTCTAGTTCTTTATTTTTTTAATTCCAACTCCCCATATCTCCCCTTTCCCCTTCTCCTCCCCCATGAACTTCCAATAACTTACAAATTGTTATTACCACTTCATATCTTCCATATTACCTCTTCCATTACCTCTTCCTCTTCACACTGTCCATATTTTCACCAGCACCACCAGGCACATGCATCGATTCTTCTTGGGCCTTCTTTATTCAGTGGCCGAACATTCACAGACATATGAAGCGGTCGATATCATGGTTTGGATGAGGTGCGCCTTAGTCCTTGGAGTAAAATCCTCCACTTTTCAATACTATAAAGAGACCTTTTAAAAGCAAACAAACAGACGAACTTTTATTGCGTACTCTTACATCTCGTATCACAATCCATCTATTCATCCAGTGTGTCAAGCACATTTGCCCATATGCTGCCATCATCATTTTCAAAGCATTTTCTTTCTCCTTGAGCCCTTGATATCAGCTCATCTTCTCCCTCCCCCCACTCTCCCTCCCCCATGAACGCTTGATAAGTTATAGATATTTACTTTCACAGACCTCTGCCTGCAATGTCTCTTCATCTCTTGCCTGCTGCTTGGATTGCTTGATTGTGAATGGAAGCAATCCTTTGGAGCAGGTCAATTGTTATAAAGACTCACCAAAGACAAAGGGAAGAATGTAGCAAGTCAACAAGGGCTGACATCTTCTTACCTCTCTAACTTCACCTCTCCCCACTCTCCCTACCCCTCCCTCCGTGGCTCCAACCTTGAGTCTTTGGCCCATCCGTACCTTCATTCACCAGAGAGGCAAGCATGTCCTCTTCCTTACTTCCTGAGTGTCAGAGTGCCACCTTTCCTTTAAGACCTTCCTTGCCATCATAATAAAAACGCCACCCTTTCCCCCAACAGGACCTATCCTTCTACCTTACATCTCCTTTGCTTATGCTAGAGAAAGGTTCTAGGACAACACTTTCCCAAACGGTATCTTCTGAAGGACTGTAATGTTACCCAGCCATCTTCATTAGGACGGGAGTGCCGCCGGGTCAGGATGTTTGGTCCGTTTTGTGTATTGCCTTGCTCATATTGCCTATAACAGTGCCTGGTGCCCACAGTAGGTGAAATATTTGTTGGCTGAATAAATTGCAACAGACACACCTGGTACAGTAGTGGTGGTGGTGGCTCTACACGCAATGTCTTTGCGTTCTTTGACTATATAAAGTTGTGGGTAGGGGTGTATGTTCTGTGGCTGTGTAATTGTGGGTAGGGGTGTGTGTTAGTCCGGGTAGACTAGAGAAACAAATTCATAAGCCATATATGTACATAAGAAAGAGGTTTATATACAAGAGCAATTAAACATTGAGAAAACATCCCAGCCCAGTCCAGTCCAAGGTCATAAGTTCTATATTAGCCCATTTGTCGGATACCAATCTATAAGTTCTCTTCAGACTCATGAAGCACATAATAATCACAGGCCAGTGGGTACAGAATCTTGTGTATCCAGTGGTGGTAGAAACATCTCAGTGCTGGCAGGGGTCTCCCTGTGGCTCCTCCAGTTTCCAGGGCTCAGGGTCTATCAGCATGCTGCCATGTGTCTCGTCAGTTGCAATGTCTCCCAGGGAGTGAACCGAGAGAAAGAGAGTGTCTCCTGCCTCCAAGAAGGAATTACCACATTTCACAGAAACCTCAGGACAAGGTGACGCTCACAAAGAGGTCGTTGATTATCTCCATATTGACAGGCTAGACTCTGCCTCTACACTGCTAATCCTCAAATTGCCACAGGGTGTTTGAGTTTGGTCTTCATTTTCCCTCTAAAGGTCACTTGTTCAGTTTCCCAGTCTGAGCAGTGGAGGTTGGTTTGTAAGTCATGTTTTTGAACTACATGGCCCTGTTTCACCAAAGCTGAGAGGTCTTCAGAGCAATTTTGAACTTCATCGCCCTGTTTCACCAAAGCTGAGAGGTCTTCAGAGCAATTGGTTCTGAACAGCTGCCAATCTGTGGGCTGACCAGTGACCTGTTTTGTAATCTGGCTCACGCCGATGAATGGCCAGTGAGATTCCTTCATGTGGGAATTTGAATTGGAAAATAATAATAAGTCACTTTACCAGTTACATTTCATGGAAAGTGGGAGTCAAAACTAAAGAGTAGTGACCACACAGGGTATGCAGAGCTACCTTTAACTCAAGTTAAAGAGAAGCAACAATACTTAAGGTCCTCTGTGGAGAGAGGTGGCTAAAGACAGAGCAAAGCAAAAAAGCAGGAAGGGTAAACAGTTCTCCACAACTGCCTGGTTCTCAACAACTTTCCAGTTGGAATTCCAGGCTGTGTTTATCTGTATAGTAAACCTCCCTCTTCTGGAAATAGCTTGAGTGGGTCTGTGCCTCTGGTGATCAACAGAGCTGGTTATAAGAAGCAGTGTCTTACCAACTGTCTTCTCAGCGGCGTCTCTGAGCTAGTAAACAGTGGGGTAAGAGACTGTCTCTGAGAACAGCAAGAGTGAGACGAAAGCAGCAGGCTGAGTTATGCTAACGCCTTTCTAGCAAGACACACTCGGTCCTTTCCCTGGGGATTCCACACAGAGGCAGTTCATGGGAGAACCGACACGCCTTGTGATGAAGCACACGGCTCAGACCCGCTGCATGTGGCCTTCACTGTACCTTAGGGATTCTGACTCCCAGCGACCTTTAGAGAAGATCTGCTCTGTGGGGATTTCCAAGCCGTAACCTTGGCAGAGAAGGATGCCTGGTCCTCCGTGGAGCCTCTGAGTGCGTTTGAACGGTGGGTTATGTCCCCCAGTCACCTCTACTAGATGTGTAACCCTGGGCAAATGATTTAACCTACTTGTGCCATCGTTTCTTCATCTATTAAAGAACAACAGCAACAACTAATACTTTCCTTGGGATGAAGATGAGGCTTCCTACCCCTGTGTACTGTTTCAGAAGCCCACTGGGACAATCGTACTGTCATATAGGGTCTCTCTGAGTAAGAAGCGACTGAGTGGCAGTGGCTTCAGTTTTGGAGTACTTTCTTATAGGGGGTCATCTTTAGGTTTTAGGTCAACTTGGGTGGGCCAAGATTCTCCCATGATGTGCTCTCACATTGGGTGGTCAGCGCACCGTTGGGGTCCTCTGTGAAGCAAGCAGCCAGGAAGTTTGGGGAAGGACAGGGTGAAGTGCCAGAAAACACTCCTAAAGGTCAACAGACAGACCTAGAACTATTTATAGGTTTTTCTTTGTTGTTGTGTTGTTTGTTCTTCTTTTGTTGCCCTTTTTTTGGTGGGTATTATTATCTCTGCGTGTCTATCTAGATAAGAAAGGCTGGATAAACAATTTGGAAGAGAAAACAATGGACCAAGGATTCCAGGGGAAGCAGGGGAAAGGAAGTGGTTGTTAACAAACCTAGGGACAAGATAAACAACAAGTGATCTAAAATAGATGGTGAGGAGGGTGTAGGCGGTCTGGTAGGGCTTGATCAAGGGCCACGTAACAGAGAGGAATTACTGAAACCCAAATGAAGACTGAACATGATAGTGGAACAAGGGGAAAGTAAAAGTAAATATAGGAAAGAACTTGGAGGCAAAGGGCACTTATAGAAGTCTAAATACAGGCATGTACTTATGTAAATATATTGATATATGATGGTGGGGAAATAGATTTATGCACATATATTTATAGGTTTAGTATTAAGGTAGCAGATGGACATTGGGTCTCTACTCAAGTACTCCCACAATGCAAGAACACTTTGCTCTAATAAACTGGCATTCCATGCGGCTAATCCTCCCAATACTATCGCTGAAGACAAAGCAGGTGCATAAGCAAATGTGGTGGAGAAAGCTGATGGTGCCCAGCTAACAAAATATATTGTGTCTGGGGTCTTAATGACTTGAATGAAAACAAGCAGCCATCTAGCTGAGCTGCAACAAAGCCCACATGGATGAAGCACACCAGCCTGTGTGATCACGAGGTGTCACTAGGATCAGGCATCAAAGTCCAAGAACAAAAAAAATCATCCCATTGTGAATGAGGAGGAGTGTGGAGTGAAGACCCAAAGCCCATCTGTAAGCAACTGTTTATCCCCTTACAGAAGGATCACAGGGGGGGAGACGATCCAGTCAGGGTGCAGTCTAGCACTGATGAAACATACAACTTTCCTCTAGTTCTTTAAGACTCCCCCCCACCCCCACAAGTATCATGACCCCAATTCTGCCTTACAAATGTGGCTAGACCAAAGCATGTACATGGGTACATGGAAACACAGGGAATCCAGGACAGAGACCCCTCGGGACCGATACTGAGAGCAGCCATCCACTGAGTAGGGGGAAGGTCGGGGGAGATGGGAGGGCCGGATCACAATGAATTAGCTGTAACTCCCTCCCAAGGTATGGACTATAGAAAAGTGGGTGAAGGAAGACATTGGTCAGTGTAAGGCAGGAAAAATAATTTATAGATTATCAAGGGCTCATGAGGGAGGGGGAAATATTGAGAAGCTGATACCAAGGGCTCAGGTCGAAAGCAAACGTTTTGAGAATGACGATGGCAACAAATGTCCAAATGTGCTTGACACGTGGATGGATGGACGGACAGTGATAAGAGTTACAGGAGCTCCCAATTTAAAAAAAATAAAAAGAAGCAACAGACAGATATGTTGGAGTGATCATGGCATTTACAGCCAAATCAATCTGCTGTGAGTCCTGAGCCTGCCTTTTATTATAATGATCTTGGTTTTTTAAAAATAAATTATTTTATTGGGGACTCTCACAACTTCTATCATGATCAATACATACATCAATTATATGCAGACCACATTTGCACATTTGTTGCCATCATCATTTTCAAAACATCCTCCTTCTACTTAGGCCCCCGGGACCAGCTCCCCATATTTCCCCTCTCTCCCACCTCCCTCATGAGCCCTTAATAATTTACAATTAGTCCTTATTATGTCATATCATCCACTGTCCGATGTGTCCCTTCACCCACTTCCTGTTGTCCATACCCCAGAGGGGAGGTTATATGTAGATCCCTTCAATAGGTTCCCCCTTCTACCCCTTTTTCCTTCCACCCTGCTGGCATCACCATTTGGATTTTTTGTTTGTTTGTTTGTTTGTTTTGGGGGGTGGGCATCACTGCCTCTGGTGGTTGTGGGCGCTACCCAGTGACACTGAGAGCTGCCACTAGATTTGAACTGCCAAGCCCGTGGGCTGCAGTCCCGCACTCAACCACTTAGGCCACCGGGGCTCAGCCCTACCATTTGGATTTTTAAAAAAACTATTCCTACTTGGAGGGTTGCTAGAGGGATTAAATGACATGTAAAACTTAAAGGTCAGTGGTTTGAATGGCAAGTACTCCAAAAAGGAAAGACCTCCTCCCTCCCTCCTCCCTCCCTCCATGGTCATGCAGTTGATTCTGACTCAAAACAACCTTCTGTAGGTTTCTGAGAGGCTCAGTCTTTACCGCATCTTCCTCCTGCAAAGCGGTTGGTGGGTTTGAACTGCTAGGCCTTGCCTTGAGCAGGCTCCTAATGCTGCTGCATATGCCTATAAAGATGGCAACCTTGGAAATCCATGGACAGCACTGCTCAGTGCCTGGAGAGACTCTGGATTGGAGTAGACTCAGTGGTGTACCACAAGAGAGGCTTGTATTGGGCACAACCTTTTTTTTTTTATTTTTTTTTATTAGGATTTCTCTCCTTTAATCTTCTTTTTATTTATTTCAGAGAAACTTGTTTATTAAATTTTGGGGTTCAGTATTTTTGTTTTGTTTTGTTTTTTTGGGGGGCATCACTGCCCTCTTGTGGGCAGCCTTGCTCCTGAAGAGCTGCTGCTGGATTTGATCCACCAATCCAGTGGGCCGCAGTCCCTCACTCAACCACTGTGCCACCAGGGCTCAGTCCTTGGGTTCAGTTTTTATTATTCCTGATTTTACTAAAATCAGAGTGGTTAGTGAACACGCCCAAACTATATTGACTATAAGTCACCTCTTGTCAAGTTCAGAAAGGTTAAAAGGTGTATGCTTTTTTTTTTCTTCTTCTTCTTTCGCATCACTACTCTGGTGGGAGTAGGAAGCCCAGCCTTGCTCCTGGAGAGCTGCTGCTGGATTTGAACCATCAAACCTGTGGGCTGCGGGCCCACACACAACCACTGCGCCACCTGGACTCAGCTAAAAGGTGTATGCTTTATTGTTAACCCCTCCTCTCTGGCTGTTTTTCTTTTCTCCATTATTAGTTTAATCGCAAAGGCCATGACTAACTGAAGTATAAAGGTTATTTTAGATATTATCATACTTATTCTTTCCACCAGAAAATCTGGTGTCTTCTTTTAAAGGCATTCTTTTAAAATGCTACACAAAATCCAGTAGCCCCTCTGGAGCTCATTTCCTTCATAAATATGTTCTCACATTGTGTGGCTCCTCTGTCCTTTGTCTGGACACGAATGACTCGGTATTGTGGAGGGTGGCCTCATTGTAATATGAAGCTAGAATGAACTTTGGAAGAAGCTCATTTCATTTGCTGTCTGTTTTATGTGCCACTTGTGCAGTGCTCAAAATGGACATGGAAAATGAGTGGACACACTGGAAAACAAGTGTTCTGGAGGCAGTGCTCTGGGAATAGCAGAGGTAATTAAAACAGAGCTCCAGCGGTAGGGCTGCTTCTGCAGCCCAATGTATTTGCAGAGCACTGGCTGGCTCAGAGATAAGCCACTTCTCTGTGAGCTTTGTCACTGTGTGTGCTGTGGGGGCAAGACCTCAACACCTTTTTCTCATCCTCATCCCCAACACTGGCAACACTCAGGGACATGCTGCTCTGCTAATGGTTTTTCTTTTTTAGTTGCACAAGGAGTGACTTGATTCTTTTATTTTTCATTTTATTTTTATTTTTTTTTGGGGGGGGCATCACTGCCCTCAGGTGGTGGGAGTAGGAGGCCCCAGCCTTTGCTCCACGGAGCTGGAATCTCATCCTCATCTGAACACTGGCAACACTCGGGGACATGCTGCCTCTGCTAATGGTTTTTCTTTTTTAGTCGCACAAGGAGTGACTTGATTCTTTTTTTTTTTCATTTTATTTTTATTTGGTGGGGGAGCATCACTGCCCTCAGGTGGTGGGAGTAGAAGGCCTAGCCTTTGCTCCATGGAGCTGGAATCAAACCTCCATCCCAATGGGCCGCAGTCCCACGCACAACCACTATGCCACCGGGGCTCATCTTCTTTTTATTTTTTAAATAATTTTATTGGGGGTTCTTACAGCTATTATAACATTCAATACATCATCTGAATCAAGCACATTTGCACACATGTTGCCACGTTCATTTCCAAACACTTTCCACTTGAGCCCCTGTATAAGGTCCTCCTTCCCCCTCCCCTTTTTTTAATGAATCATTTTATTGGGTACTCAGACACCTCCCCTCATGATCCATACATACATCAATTGTATGCAGGCCTCATTTGCACACTTGCCGCCATCATCACTCTCAAAACATCCTCCCTCCAATTAGGCCCCCAGGACCAGCTCCCTATATTTCCTTTCCTGCCCCCCCCATGAACCTTTAATAATTTACAAATTGTTATTGCCTTTTCATATTGCACACTGTCCAATGTGTCCTTTCACTCACTTCCCTTTTGGCCATGCCCCAGAGAGGAGGGTATATGTAGATCCCTGAAATTGGTTCCCCCTTTCTATTCCACCATCCCTCCACCATCCCTCCAACCTCCCAGTATCACCACTCCCATCACTCATCCTGAGGGAACATCTATCCTAAATTCTCATGTTTCTGACTCCAGTGTACATCCTCTGCTCTAGCCAGACTTGTCTGGTAGAACTGGGAGCATGGTAGTGGGTAGAAGGAAGCATTTGAGAACTAAAGTCTACAACCATACCACCCTGAACACACCTGATCTTAGAAGTTAAGCAAGGTCAGGCCTCATTAGTACTTGGATGGGAGAACTAGAGAAAAGATGCATATTTCATTCTTACTATACTGTACTTTAACTGGCTCATCTCCTCCCTGCAACCCTTCTGTAAGAGGATGTCACTTCACCCATTGATGGGCTTTGGGTCGCCAATCTGTACTTCTCATTATTTATAATGATATAATTTTAGTCCTTTGAAGCACACCAGGCTGTGTGACCACAAGGTGTTGGAGGGATCTGGTGTCAGACTTGATTCTGAAACGACAGGATCCCAAGCCCTGGGCCTTGGTGGGAATTTGACTTTGCAGATGAGGACACACAAGGTCACTGACTACTGGCGACTTTCAAACAACTCAGCACTTCCAGAGACTTCTTTTCTGCAGTGACCTCAATAGTGATTTATCTCCGATTTGTTTTTATTTTCCCTGTTGTGAAGGGAGCGTGCGCATCAGCGTGGTGTGTTGGACTGTGAGCTTCACCACTCACCACGAGGTCAGCGGTTGGAGCCTCCCAGTAGCTCTGGGGGAGAAAGAGGAGACCGTCTGCTCCTGTAAAGAATGATCGCCTGGGAAATCCCACAGGGACAAACCCCCAACCACTGTCCTCTTAGGTCGTGATGAGTCGAAATCAACTTGATGGCAGTTTTTTTAAATTGAATTCCCCCCCACTCCTCCCCCGCAATATGTCTTCCTACTTCCTAGCTAAACTGCTCCGAGTTAGAATCCATTTCCCGGGGTGGTGTTCTGGGTTACACATCACACTGCTGGCCATAGACGGACAGGTCAGATGCACCAGGAACTCAGCATTTGAGAGCTACAGAGAGAGGCTTCCTGCTCTGGTCGAGATTTACCGCTTCAGAAACTCACGGGGGTGTTTTACTCTGTCCCAAAAGGTCTCTAGGAGTCTGAATCGACTTGATATCAGGGAGTTTTATTTATTTTTTTGGAGGGGGGCAGATATGCTTAGACTTTTGTGATACCCCTTCCGTAGGGACTTGGGAATCTGAGAAATCGGGGGAATTTTTGCCAGAAGTCAGATTCTTATCCTGCTCCTTCCTTTCTGCCCCGTGAGGGCAGTCACTGTTAAGTTTATGTGAACACCACATCAGTTTGTTCTGCCTGGAAAACTACTACTGTGTTAGTTTGGGTAAACTAGAGAAACAAAATTCATAGACATGAATATCGATATAAGGGTAAGTTTATATACAAGAGGAATGGGACACTGAGAAAGTATCCCAACCCAGTCCAGTCCAAGGTCATAAGTCCAATATTAGCCCATATGCCTGATACCAGTCTATAACATCTCCTTCCAACTCACGAAGTCACAGGTCAGTGGGCGCAGAATCCCGGCGCTGGCAGGGGTCTCCCCATGGCTCCTCACTTCCAGGGCTCAGGGTCCATTAACATCATCCAGTGGTGGTGGAAGCAACTGAGCACTGGCAGGGGTCTCCATGTGGCTTCACCAGTTTCAGAGGTCTGGTTCCATCAGGGTAAGACCATGTGGCTTCTCCGGCTCCTCTAGCTCCTTGGACTCTGCCATCTTGTCTTGTCCATAGTACATCGTCTCAGAGACTGACTCCCAACAACTGGGGAGATGGCCTCTCTTCTCCATGAGGGAAGTATCGTGAGATTTCCCAGAAGTCTCGGGAGAAAGCCATGTCCACACAGAGGCCTCATTGGCTGCTCAATGACAATGTCCAGATTAACATGCTAGACCCCATCCCTACATCTCAATTATGAAATTAACATAAGCACATGACTGCCACAACTACTATTCCCTTTCCTCACAGCCCAACTCCCAGGGTCCCCGGGGCCTGATTCCTGAGCTCTGCAGGGATACTGCCATGGGGTCAGTGGGAGAGAAATGGCATAACTTTGAGGCAAGTTGGAGAAGACCATTCAGAGTTTTACAATCTTCCTTATCAGCTGTGGATAGCAGTAAACCCTACACACACACACACACACACACACACACACACACACACACACACCTTCTCTGAGCACAAGAGAGCAAAACAGCTCTTCCTGTGGCTGGCAGGCCTTGGCTGCTCCAGCTGGAGCCTGGCCTCACACAGGCGGTGGGTTCCTTTCCCTCATCTTCTAGTAGCCCCAGAAGCCTTGCCTTTGCCCTGGGAGAACCTAACTTTACATCTCCCCACCCCCCCGCCCCCACCACTGTTATAAAGGGAGTGATAGCACTCCTAGGACTGGGTTCCGGGGGGGTTCCCCAATGGTACAAATGTGTAAAAGCCCATGACCACAAAGCCCAAAGGTTGGCAATTCAAAGCCATTCAGAGACACCTGAAAGACACGACTGAGCAGTTCTATTCTGCACACGAGGCCATCATTAACCATGGAATCAACTGTCCTAGGACTGCCATCTGAAGGGGGCACTCACAGTGTGCCAAGGACTGGGCTGGGTGCAGCTTCTGCCGCAGCTCCTTCAGTTTTTTTCAGAAGCTCTAGCAAGGTAAGTCTTGCTGTTTACACTGTTTCATAAGAGAAATGGCAAACAGGGCATAGAGAAGCTGGGTGATTTACCCAAGGTCACCCAGCAAAAAGGGGCCGAGATGAAATTCAAATTCTGGGCTTCCATTTGCAAAGCTCCAGCCCTTTGACTGCATCAACGTCAGTGGCACATGGAACTCGGCTTGTGCCCGCTGCACTGGAGCTGGGAGAAGTTGAGAGATTGTAGTCCATCCCCTCACTGTTTACCAACATCGTCTCCATCATCTTGTAGTTTATGAATTGCCCTCGTAGGACACCATGGGATCCCTGGACCTCTCTTAAAGATGTGGCTGGCTTGCAGGGAGGTACCGTGATACCTTGGTTGTTGAATGGCTTTGTGTTAGTCTGGGTGGTCTAGAGAAAAAATCCAGGGCGACTCCCATGTGTGTAAAAAAGAGCTTTCTATCAAAGTTCTTTTGTATGTCGAGGAAACATCCCACCGCAGTCCAGATCAAGTCAATCAGCCCGGTGTTATTCCATGTGTCTGATACCAATCCATAAATCCCTCTTCAGACTCACACAACACATGCAATGATAGAGAATACGGGAAGATCCCAGGCCAGTGGGTAGAAAGTCTTGTGGATCCAGGGGTGGTGAAAATGTCTCAGCACGAGCAGGGGTCTCTACGTGGCTCCTCTACTCCAGGGCATGAGTGGAGCTGCATGTGTCTTGTCAGTGGAAATGTCTCTCAGGGAGCGTGTGTCCTGCCTCCAGCGAGCTCTTTATCTCCTGAGCACCTCTAAGTGAGGTCATCAAACCGAGACCTCAGGGACAGGGTCAACTTTACCCCATTCATCCTTAATCATGTCACACGGACAACAGATGATGAAACTACCACAGGCTCCAAGGTTGAACTCCAAACTGTCCACTACCCCAACAGCCAAGTTGGAACAAAACCTGCTGATTACTCATAGCTTTGGCCCATAGTCAAACTGGAAATCTAATTGGAATAAGCCTATCTGGCCAGAGAGCAAACCACATGCGGAATCTCACTGAGGGCACAGAGGGGTGACGCTCCAGTCTAAATGCTGCTCTCAGACAGACAATTTAGAGTGCTCGTGTTAGTGTGGCAAGACATTTGTCACTCTGCTTTTAAAAAGTTGGCACTTTATTTGTGAGAAATATTGTAACCATAGTTTGTCTGGTTTGATGGCCGAATATAATGACAAAATAATTTATAAATTATAAACAGTTCATGAGGTAGGGATGAGCGGGGAGGGAGTTGAAAAAGGAGGAGCTAATACCAAAGGCTTCAGTAGAAAGCAAATGTTTTGAGAATGATGACGGCAACAAATGTACAAGTGTGCTTTGCATACAATGGGTAGATGGATGGATTGTGATAAAAGTTGTATGAGCTCCAAATAATTTTTTTTTTCAGGCATCACCACCCTCTGGTGGTGGGAGTAGGAGGCCCAGCCTTTGCTCCTGTGGAGCTGGAATTGAACCTCCATCCCAGTGGGCCACAGACCTACACACAACCACTACGCCACCAGGGCTCAACCCCAATAAAATTATTTTTTTTTAAAGATTGCTTCTTGAGATAAAGTTCTTTCTTATACCCAGTCTGGTTTGATCAAACCATTGGTTTGATTTCTCCAGAAAACCCAGCCTAGCAGACTAACGAACCCTCTACTTATCCCCCTTGTCCCCACCTGGCAACACACATTCAAAGTGACATCTTGAGTAAATAGCCTTCCAAGAAAGATCTTGAACTCAAGGTGGAGAACCACAGGCTCAGAACGTTCCAGTGCTCTCCCATTGGTTCAGTCAACCAAGAAATAGACTCTAGCCTCCTGTCCCTGGAAGTCACATGGATAAAGGGTAAGGTTTTTAACATTAGATAATCATTCAAGACTATCAGTGGCCCAAACAGAAGGAGGACAATGTGACTGGAAGAGACAGTCTGGGAAAGTAAGTAAATATTTAGGCGCATTAAGTACAGGCTGGA
>PVJH01036944.1:7657-18457 GCA_004026705.1 Nesogale talazaci | reverse complement strand
CGCCCCTTCCCCATCATGGTGAGCAAGGGGGTCCGGTGGGGAGGGAGAGGCCTGGAGCAGGCGGAGGGTGGCGCCCTAACGGAAAGCCCGAGTGTTGTGGAGTTCCTGGGAGGAAGTGGCATGCAAATGAGCACCGAGGTTCCGGCGTTGAGTCCCGGCTTTGGCGGGGACCGGTGCAGTCCTAAAGGTAGGGGGGGGGGGGCGGGGGGAGGGGGGCTGGAGGATGGTGATGGGGGTGGGCGACAGGGCGCCGGCCCTTCCCTGTGTCTGCCGCCCCCCAAAGGTGCTCAGCAAGGAGGAGCTGGTTTGGAAGGACAGATGGCGGCGTTCAGTTCAGTTGTCACTTGTGGCTTTGGGCCCGAGAACTGGTGGCTGAGGGGCGCTGCTGACAGTGGGCAGAGCTAGCCCCTGAATGCAGGTGTCTGTACCGCCCAGTTCTAGGCCAGGCACAAGTCCCCGACTTTGTGGGGGAGCAGAGCGAGGGCAGGAGGAGGTGGCAGGCCTGGTGAATCAGGCCCTTTGTCCAATGAGCTCCTTCCCTGCCCCCCCCCCCTTCACCAGTCCCTCTGTGGGACCATTGTGCCCCAACCCAGACAAGAGGGTATTATGTATTGCTGTCATTGTTGGGGGTAGGGAGGCCTTCCCCCCACCCCCCACCCCAATCTAAGCCAGGGCAGCTGTGTCTGCCCAGATAGAGAAGTCCCACCCCTAGGCAGGGCGGCCTTACAACTTGCCAAGAATATAAACTCAGGGCCAGGCCCTAATACAGGGCTTCAGCCCCTCCTGGCTTGCCTGGCAACATGGCTTCGTCCTAGAGGGGCTGTGGTGGGGTTCCTGGAGGTACCGCTTCCCTCACCATATCCTCCACCCCTGGGGTATAGACAGGTACTCGGGAACAAAAAGCAAAGGCAAAGCCCCCTCCCCCCACCCCGCCCTCCAGGGCCTGCCCAGTCTCCTGTGGCTCACAGTCACAGGGGAAGAACTGTGGCCCCTGGGTTATAGTGGTCGACTCCATCACAACCCCCACCCTCCCAAACGTGGACGGCCAGGTCTTAGGTCTCTGTGGGTGGGCTTGAACTTTCAACCTCTTGTTGAACGCTGAGCCTGGTGGGCTCTGGGGTAGCTGCCGGTGACCCGGCCTGAAAGCTGTGCTTCCCTTCCCCACCCAGAATAGAGGCTTTTCCCGCAAGAGCCAGACGTTCCTGCCGAAGATCTTCTTCCGTAAGATGTCGACCTCGGGCCCCAAGGACAGGCCGGAGCTGCAGTTTCCCTTCCTGCAGGACGAGGAGACGGTGTCCACCCTGCAGGAGTGCAAGACGCTCTTCATCCTGCGCGGCCTGCCGGGCAGCGGCAAGTCCACGCTGGCCCGCGCCATCGTCGACAAGTACCACGATGGCACCAAGATGCTGTCCGCCGACAGCTACAAGATCACCCCCGGCGCCCGCAGCGACTTCTCCGAGCAGTACAAGCGGCTGGACGAGCAGCTGGCCGCCTACTGCCGCCGGGACATCCGAGTGCTCGTGCTGGACGACACGCACCACGAGCGGGAGCGGCTGGAGCAGCTCTTCGAGGTGGCCGACCAGTACCAGTACCAGGTGGTGCTGGTGGAGCCCAAGACGGCGTGGCGGCTGGACTGTGCCCAGCTCAAGGAGAAGAACCAATGGCAGCTGTCCATTGACGAGCTGAAGAAGCTGAAGCCGGGGCTGGAGAAGGACTTCCTGCCGCTGTACTTCGGCTGGTTCCTGACCAAGAAGAGCTCCGAGCGCCTGCACAGGGCCGGCCAGGCCTTCCTACAGGAGCTGGGGAACCACAAGGCTTTCAAGAAGGAGCTTCGGCACTGTAGGTTGCTGCCCGGGGGTGGGGGGTGGGGGGCACAAGAGTTGGGCTCCACTTGGGCGGTAAAGCTGGGGCCTCACCTGCTAGGAGGCAGAAGTCAGTGGGTGCTTCAGAGGTGGCCCCGGGGGCAGGGGTGCCCAGTCAGGTGGAGACGGGTACCTCCCAGGACACTGCCATCTCCTCTCCCCCATCCTAGATCTGACCCTGCCTCTGTCTCCAGATGGAAAAGACAGGCCACCATAGGTTATCACCACAGGGAATCGGGTCCGATTTCTTTCGAAACTGCTTTTAGCAGCAGAACCCTCCTCTGAAACAAAAAGTAGGATGTGGAATCCTCAGGGGTGAGACGTGAAAAGGTGCCCAGATGGTGGCACCCCAGCCTCCGGCCTGCGGTCCTGCAGCCACCGGGGCTGTGTGCGGCACCAGGGCCACGGTCGGTTTGTGCTAAGGTGGGCTGGTCTTGAGGGACCTGTTGGAACGCTCACCCACTCCAGCCCCCAGATCTTGGCTGCTTGTGCGTGAGGCGTTGGGGTGGGCCAGTTGGCCTGAAGCACTCAGGTCCTCTCAGCTGCTAAGCTGAGTGGCTGGGAGACCTGGGGGCCAGTTGGCTCACAGAATGCACAGCTCCACAGGAAGGAGCTGCACCTTGGGGGAGGGGGGGGGTTACTCGGCCGTGAACTGTTCACTCTGCTTAGACCAGAGCAGAGAGAGCTGTGTTCCTCCCCCACGGCAGTGGGACATCCCTCCAGGAACTCAGCTCAGGGATAAGCCCAGGGGCTGGGACAGGTCCTCCAACGCACACCTGCACGCACAACACACACCTGCAGACCGCGTGCGGCTGCGTCATTGGGCCAGGAACCTCCCTGCACCGCCGCAGTCAGCTCCTCTGGGTGTGTCTTCTTCTAGGGTCCAAACCAGAAGCGGGTGCTTAGAGTTCCCTGGGTGGTCTCCCACCCCCACCCCGTCCAGCCCCCCATGCGCGACTCCCCCTCCCCCTTCCCTGTGACTTGCTGGTACATCTTGGACTCCCTTGGCCGGCCTGAGGGTTTTCAGGTCTGTGACATCAACTTTAAAAAGACTTACAGGTGGGGGAAGACCCCTACAAGGTTCCTCTAGGTCGGAATGCACTTGACAGCTCAGTAACTCGCATGCAACGTCTAGTTTCCTCCCCGGTGGGCTCCACGATCCTGGTGCTCGGCAGGATGTGGCCACCTCCCTGACCACCACTCCCCCTGCAGTTGGCCCCGGAGATGAGTCCAGGGAGAAGATGGACTTGGTCACCTACTTTGGGAAGAGGCCCCCGGGCATGCTGCACTGCACCACCAAGTTCTGCGACTACGGGAAGGCGGCCGGGGCGGAGGAGTATGCCCAGCAGGACGTGAGTGCTTCTCCGGCAGTTGGGGTGGGGGTGGACGGGGGGACCTGCCAGCCCAGATCTGCCTGTCCCCAACTGTCCCTTTCCCAGGCTGCCTTTGCAGGGGCACTGGCTGGGCAGCTCAGAGCCTGGTGCCTGGTGATCTGGGGTTCTTGTCCCTGGGGCCCAGGCCCAGCTTTGCCCGGGGGGTGGGGGGGGTGGTGTTGCTCTCCTCGCCCCCAGCCGCTGACCCTCACTCCAGCGCCTTCCCCGGTCCTCAGTGACCTGTCCTCCCTCCCACCCTCTAGAAAGCAGGTTTCCGAGGGTGAGGGGCGTCCTCTGGCTCTGTTCACCACAGACGAGCCCCCCCCCCCCCCCCCCCCCCCCACACCTGTAACCGGCGCTCTTTCTGCAGTGTTTCAGCACCTCTGTCTGACATGTCAGATGCTGTTGGGGCTTGCTTCTCGGTTCAGCTGGACTTCCTCAGCTTTTCGATTCAGCTGGGAGTTTCCTCAGTGTCACTGCAGGGGGACCCAGTGTACATTCCAAGGGCAGAGGGGGTTGTGACAGGGCCTCCGTACCTCCTCTCACTTCGCGGGCCGCAAAGCCTGCCCCTCCCTTCCTGGCCTCCGCTCTCTGCGTCTTTCCGCAGCCAAGGTTCAGAAAGGTGAGTTACGCCTGCTGGCCGCTGGCCTCGGGCCGGCTAGCTTTTGGCCCCAGCCGAGGGCCTCCTCTCTGAACCTGCGCGCAGCCTCTGAGCCTGGGAGCCCCCTCCTTGCAGGCTCTGTGAGTGGCGAGCCCCTCCCCCACTGCCAGCTGGGGGTCCCCCAAGGGGTGGGAGGAAGGAAACCTCTAGCCGGTCCCCTCCCACAGGTGGTGAAGAAATCCTACTGCAAGGCCTTTACGCTGAGCATCTCTGCCCTCTTCGTGACCCCCAAGACGGCCGGGGCCCGGGTGGGGCTGACTGAGCAGGAGCTGCTGCTGTGGCCCAGTGAGGTAGACAAGCTGTCGCCCTCGGACAGCCTGCCTCGGGGGAGCCGAGCACACATCACCCTGGGCTGTGCCAGCGAAGTGGAGCCCGTGCAAACGGGCATTGACCTGCTGGAGATCGTGCGGCAGGAGAAGGCGGGCAGCCACGGCGAGGAGGTGGGCGAGTTCCGCCGGGACAAGCTCTACTCCTTGGGCAGTGGGCGATGGCTGCTGAGCCTGGCCAAGAAGCTGGAGCTCCGCGCCGTGTTCACGGGCTACTACGGGAAGGGCAAGCCTGTGCCCGTGCACGGCGGCCGGAGCGGGGGCGGCCTGCAATCCTGCCACATCGTCTGAGAGCCACCCCTCAACCCCCCAAGCTCACGGGAGCCAACCCCACTATCTCAGTTCTGGTTTTGTACCTGGTTAACCTTCCTGTAACTCTTTAAAAACCTGTGAAATAACTGGCTTTCTCAGCGCCGCTCCCTTCCCTCTAACAATCTGAACTCGGCCTGGCCCTGCAGGCGCACGGTCCATCCAGACAGTGGGGCTGGGGGATTGTCTTTGACCCCGTTCTGAATCAGCATGGCCCCAGGATGGTGGGGGCCGTCACCAGGGTAGAAAAGAGGGCTTCCCACGCACTTTGGGGCCTAGGTCCCTGCCTCCTGCTGCTTCCTACCACGACTGGGTAAGGAGGAGGTTAAACGAGGGAAGGCAGAGGAGAAACCAGAAGAGCCCCCTGCCTGGCTGTCCACTGACCTCACCCCCTTCCCTCCCAGCAGGGGCCTTGCCCGCCTGCCCACCCTGCCTCTGTGGTGCCTCAGGAGGCCTCTCGCGCCTCCTCTAAGGGGCTCGGTGGGTCCAGAGCCAAGCAGGCGGGCTCCTGACTGACCAGGGCCTTTCGACTCCGCCAAGAGCGTCGTGCTCCCTGGGTACCCCCACTGCCCTCTGCCCCGTAACAGGGCCTTGTTAATCAGATTGTTACTTCAAAGCACTGGAGACGCTGTCCCACTTCAGCAGCTGTAGGACTGACTCTGAAATAAATCATGCTAACCCCTAGCTGTGTGCGTTCTCCCCTTTCTGGGCCTAGCAGGGCTCCTCTGCGTGAGGCTCGCCTGGGCTATCAGGACTGGCTTTGTCCCCTGCTTGGGGCTGTCGGTCCTGTCTCCCCGTTGCGGGCCCGGCACAGCTGGGAGGTTGGGCACCCGGACAGTGTGGGCTTTCATGAGGAGGCCAAAAGGAGAGGCTGATCTTAGACTCACCAGAAGGTGGGGGCTGGCGGGCTCTAGGGATGAGCAGCACAAACTGCCCCCTACCCCTCACACTCACCAGTGCTGGGGGCCCACAGGTGACCCTAGCCCTCTCTAGTCAGACTGCATGACAGAACTCAAAAAGTCCTGGGTGGAAAGGCCACTCCTTCAAACAAAAGGGAAGAACTTTCCAGACCAACGGGTGTGGCTGGCCAAATGTGGCGGCTCCCAGGCCCTGTGGGGCTGTCCTTTTAACTCCAGCCGTGCTCCCAGAGGGGGGGATGTGGGGGCATGGGGGTCAGACTTGGAGGAAGCCCAGTCATCAGTGACCTGTCTGGCCTGAGGCTCTCCCCGCAAACGTCAATGGTGGCCCCAGGCGGGGCTCCCGTGAACCTGGGTGCCGAGCCCCTCCATGGGGAAGGCCAGGGAACCGAGGGCGGCGACCAGAGAAAGCCCTGGCTTAGGAGCCCCTGGCCTCTCCTGCTTGGAGGCAGGATTTCACCCTCTGGCCCCAGCTCACCAAAGAAGCCAGGTGCGTTCCCCTTCAGGGGAGCTGGGGGCACACAGAGCTTCCAGCACTTTCTGAAGTCGCCACCACGACTGGCAGCAGGCTCAGGGCCTGTTCGGAATTTGTTCAACCTGTCTGGGAGGGGCAGCCAGGGCCACGCACCCCACCCCCAACTCTGGAGTGACACGCAGCAGCTGCCAGAGCACAGGGCCAGAAAGGGTCAAAACATTTTATTCTCTTCATTTTTGCTTTTTTAATAAAGTTAAACAGTACAACAAAAATTCACAAGCTGCCTCCCTCTCCACCCCCTCCTCCCACCCCTCCCTGCAGTCCTGGGCGCTGGCTCCCGGGCCTTCACCCCACTCACAGACCAAGTGTCCACCAAGAAAGCCAGACTGCTCTAAGTACACGGAGACATGATGAGGGAAAGTGTCGAACTGTGTCCACAGTCAAGGTTCAACCGAGCGAGTCTGTGTTTCTGGGTGCCTGGTGTCCTTTCACTAGCCGAACTGGAAGAAGAAATTCCCTGGACCAGAAGCTGGGGGGGGGGGGGGAAGAGAGGGATGTGTTAGCTAGCTATGCGGTTCCCAGGGAGAGGCTCTTTCCCAGCACAGGGATTAGGATGATGGAGAAGTCGCCAGGCCGGCAGAAACCCTACAGGCGCCCACAGCTCCTGAATCCACACAATGCTGAGCCGTTTGGGCAGCGGGCAGCAGCGGCCCTGAAGGGGCGGCACTAAGCACGCCTCCTGTCTGCAGCCGGGCCCACACCTGAGGGGAAGGGGGTCCCAGGGGTCCTGGCGACCAAAGAGCCGGAGACCCACGGCATCACCGTGTCGATTGGTGATGGGGCCCCTCCCCGAGCAGCAGGCACACTCACCTTCAAAGCTGAATCCCCCAGGACCACCGAAGAATGCCTTGAAGATATTGTTTGCGTCAAAATCTGTGGCGCAAGGAACAGGAAAGAAAGGAACAGGTGAGCGATCAGACTCGTGAGAAGGGCTAACCAGTTAGGACCCGAGTGTGGGTCTCCCACGCTGTTCGGACAATGCCACCACCCTCCCTCCCCCACAGGTCACAGATTGGGGTGGGCAAGCCCATCCTGCCCTTAACAAACTTCTCGAAGTCACCGCTAGGCTCCACTGCTTTCTCTTTCCAAATGACGTCCCCACGGAAAGTCTGCCTTCCGCCACCCAACTGCAGGGAGGTCGTGTGCATGTGTGGACATAAAACCTGTACACATTCCTGTCTTCTCCTGGTGTCTTTTCCCTCCCTTTCTGTCTCACTTTAATGCTGGGGCTGCTTCATCAAAGGTTAAAACAAAGAGCAAGACCCAGGGCACATGACATCGGTTTGAGGCCGTCCGTGCGTGGCTTGGAGTCTGTCTCAACTGTGCAGCAGACAAAAAGACTGGCTCATGGCGCACCTAGACCAAAGACCCGCTGCCGTCCAGTCAATGCGAACTTGCAGTGACCCAGCCAGAGAGTCCCGGGGTGCCCCGGGGCTCCTGAGCCTCTCAGCCCTCAGAGGCAGTCTGCCACAGCTTCCTCCTGGGAGGTTCAAACCTCTGAGCTTCTGGCTATCAGCGCTTCATCACGGCACCTCCGGGGCTTCTCCACTAAGTACCCACAGGGCTCAAAGCGCCCTCGCCACGCAGATGCCACGAGGGGATGAGAACCAAGGACTGCAGCCTTCAGTACGAGTGCAAGCCGACGCGGAGGAAACAATTCAATGTGTGTCTGCTGGTCACAACGGACCAACTGACGACCTCATGACAAACAGCGGCACGCTGGACGCTGTCAAGGATTTAATTTTGCTTAGATCCACAATCGATGCTCAGCGCAGCAGAGGCCGAGCTCTGTGTGGCATTAGACAAATCTACTGCAAAGACCCCTTTGAAGTGCTGAAGACAAGGACGCCCCTTGAAGACTACAGTGCACTGGACCCGAGCCACGGCACTGTCACTGCCCCGTCGGCGGGCGCCATGAGGACAGTGAATAGGCGTAGTGCATTTGAATTATGATGCTGGGGAAATACGTAAAATGCCATGGTCTGTCACAAGAACAAACCTGTCTTGGGAGAAGGACAGCCAGAATGCTCCTCAGAAGCAAGGCTGGGGAGACGCCGTCTCAGGTATTTGGGACCCATTATAGCAAAGAGCAGTCCTTGGAAGAGGACATCATAATGGATAAAGCAGAGGATCGGCCGAAAAGGGGCAGATGGACTGACAGTGGATGAGAACACAGCAACAATCATGTGGTGGGAAGGACAGAGCAAGGTTTTGTTCTGTTGTCTGTAGGGTCCCCGCGTCGGAATTCACGTCCCAGTGCGAACATCATCACCCGAGGGCCCAGTGACGGGGCTCTGGTGGCGAGGAAGGGCAAAACTGGTGCTTGGAAACCACCAGCCACTCCAGGAGAGGAAGATGAGGCAGTCTGCTCCTCTACAGACTCGGAAACCCAATCTAGGTCAGTGGGTCGGTTAGGTTTCAGGCATCCATCACAAAAGCCCTGGTGATTTGGTGCGCTGAGGGTCCGGCTGGTATTCGATGGCACTGGCCTTTAGATAAACAACAGACAGACAACCTTGGGAGCCCCGGGGGGGGGGGGGGCAGCGCTACCCCACCCCCGTATGGTCACCAGGCATGGCTTTTAATCGTGGCCACTGTGCACTTAATCTAACAACAACGTGTCAAAACAAGTCTCCCTGATTCACACAAAACATAAGCAGAGCACTCAAGGCCCCTGCCTACGAACGCACGGCGTGAGAAAGCGGATCTGACAATGCCTCCCCCAGCCCTGCGGGCCCAGCCCGCCTGCCCTCCTGAGCCCCAGGCACAGGGTGTCCAAGAGAGAGCTCCTCTTTGCCTGCGGACCTGCTCACTGGCCCGGATCCCCGAAGCTCAGGGCATGGCCTCACACATCAGTCGGCTATGCCTTACACAGCTGGAATCTCACGTCCCCTTGATACTTTCACACAGCAACCACTTCCTGTGGTGTTTGCCACCTCCCCCTCTCACCACCGTCCTCTTCCGTCTTGTCTACTCACAGTGTTTTCCTGCCATCTGTCCTGTACTGCATCCTTTCCCAGCCGCCCCTTTTCGCTGCCGGCGCGATGACAAAGGCAACTACACAAACTACACAGGAACTTGCAGTGACCCTCGGACATGGGACAACTGTCCCCCCCAGCCCCCTTGGGTTGCCCAGGCTGCAGCAGGAAGCCTCTTCTCTGTCCTGGTGGGGAGACGGTGGTGCTGACTGCTGACGGCCTGACTCGTCGCCCGCCCTACCACCCAGGGTCCTCGCACACTCAGGAAAACCTTTGTCAGCCCCCAAACCAGCACGTTAATGACTGTCTCTCAACAAACCCTCCCCCTGTAGGTCTGTACACTTCTGTAGGCGGCCGTTCGCTCTGGCTTTTTCCCTGTGCGGTTTGAATTACACATCTAACTGCGGGCCTTGGCATCCTCCAGGGACTCAACTGTGTCCCTGCTCAACGTTCGTTGCGTTTAGGGGCCAAAAAGAAGTCTGGAGGGGCAAGATCTGTAGGGTGGAGGGGCCAAGGAAGCTTTCCAACAATCTCGGCACAGGACGGAAAGGAAACGATGGAGGAAAACACACAGAAGACCCCGGTGTGACGTCCATGACCGTTCTCGAAGCAATCTTCTCCAAGGAAATCTAACAAGACGACCCTTGGGGAACAGAGACAGAAACCACAGCTGCCACCAGCTGTGGAGTTTGAATGGCCTAGCAGATCCCTGAGAAGCCACTATTTTGATTGGACCTCCTCCTCCTCTTCCCCACTGGCCAGGGAGCACAAGAAGACTAAGAGCATTAGAGAGGACTGAGAGAAGCCAAAACAACTCACTGCCACTGAGTCATACTGACCCTGTCGGCCAGGGCTCAACGGCCTCTGTGAAGTCCCACGATTTTCTCTCAAGGAGAGATGGTGGTTTAGAACTGCTGATCTTGCAGACTGCAGCCCAACCTGTAACCGCTGCGCCACCAGGGCTCCATCCACCACCGGTCACAGACACGTTGAAATACGCTTTCTCAGGGTCAATCTAAAACCCTCTCCCAGGGGCTCGAATAACGGGAAAGTGGGTGAGGAGGAGGATGTACGATTGAAAATAACAATCTATAACTGAGCAAGGGTTCGTGAGGGAAGGCGGGCGGAGGAGGGAGGGGGAAAGAAATGGGGAGCCGCTACCAGGGGCTCAAGTGGGAAGAGAGTGCTTGGAAGAGGGTGATGGCGGCATGTGTGCAAATGTGCCAGACACACTAGAGGGATGTCTGGACTGTGACGAGAGATGTCAGTGCCCCAATAAAAGTCTTTTTAAAAATACTTTTTTTTTTTTTTGGAATAAACGCAGGTGTACATAAACTGGAACCCTAGCAGCAATTACCTGTGCCTCGCCCTCGTTTATTTCTAGAGTCCAAGTCTCACCCTGCCGAGGGCCGTTTCTGACAGATGGCAGGTGCTCTTGCTCCTGAGCTGCTGAACAGGCAGCAGGCTTACTGTAAACAGCAGACCAGCTTCGGAGCGGGAGGAAAAACCCACGGAGCCCCAGCGCCGACCACGGAGCTGACTCCGCTCTGACTTCAGAGGCCCTGCAGTGCTCCTGGGCTTCCCACCCGCTCCCCCAGCCTTCTAGACCCACGGGCTACCCCACCCTGCAGGGGCCCACACAGTGGTGTCACCCCGACTCTCCGTGCTACAGCCACCATAGAGCTTGCCTCCTGATCGCGGGGCCATTGGGACCAGACTCTCTGGGCCGCGTCACCCACCACCTCCGGCAGCAAGGACGGCCCCGCACACTGCAGGCGCTCGCTGGCTGCCAAGGCGGGCGCCACGAGCGGGAGGAGCAGCGCCCACCCCCTCAGCCCT